>JAULBS010071401.1:0-21494 GCA_032355785.1 Symmetromphalus regularis | reverse complement strand
TACAGTCATCAAATTTTAAGTGTGTGAAAATTCCATGTGATGACAGATTTTACATCGACAAAGTATGTTCAATGTTACCAGGGATATGTCGCATGTTTCTATTGTATTCACTGGCTTTGTAATTGTGAAAGACGGCAAATGTGTCGACAGCTACTATATGTCTGAGATTAAACAAGACCAAGCTCGTATTTCGTTATAGGTGGAAAAAAAGGTTTATAAATTAAAATCCCCAAACTATTTGGAAGGCACGTCTGTCATTTTGACGTCATCGTGTGATGTATAAAAATAAAATTTTGGGGGAATTCCTTGGTGATTCCTTTGTTGATATAAGTCATAAAGTAGTTTCGGTTATAGTCCGAAATAGTGCAAAACTGTTTCAAGCATCTATGAACGTTGATTTTTTTAAAGTCACATGATGTCATTTGGACCAATCCAAGTATTTATAACAAATGTGTATTTACAAAATGGAATTACATCAGTGCTACGTCCTAGTACTACGTCATACTGGTACATAACACTTTTGACGTCACACTATTTCGCATAGTTTGTTTCCAAAAAAGGTGAACACTAATAAGAAAACAAAATTGTTTTATTTAACGACGTCTCTAGATCACAATGATTTTCATTTTATTATTGACTATTGGACGTGAATCATGTGTTCATTCTCACATAATTATTTAGAGGCAGCAAGCTGCCACCACACAGGCTACTCTTTCCGATAAGCAGCAAGGTGTCCCACAGACCGGACAGTACATGCCACGGCCTTTGATGAACCAGTTGTGGACCACTGATTGGAATGGAAAAAATAGCCCAAACTGCAAATGGGTTCACTGGGAAGGATCGATCTGACATGTTTTATTGTCTTATTTCAGTAAAACATAGACATGTGTAGACATGAAAGTTAAACTACGTCGTTCATACAGTGTATAAAGCGGTTTTGCAGTTCATACGTCCATGAACCTCAAACATTATCAAGTTCAATTCTTAATTGAACAAATAATAAAAAAAATATAATGAAATGCCTATACTAAATATGACGTCGTTATAATTTGTAAAAGTGCAAATACATCACAAATACGAAACTTTCAGTTCATCCGCTATCTCTTTGGAGTCATTAAAAAATAAAATAAAATAAAATAAACCAGTCACAATGTAATATATTACTATTTTTATTTACAACACGCACTGCCACTCCTCCAACCTGCCAACAATCCCTCCCTTCATTTCCCATTCCTCCCCTCCCCTTCCCTGTCCTGAAAGTTTTGTATTTGTGACGTATTTGTTTGCCCGCCATTTTTTTTTAATGTGTCAGCGGTTGAGACAAACATCAGTGAATATTATAGGATTTACTATGAAATGGTAGGCAATAAATGTGTAAGTTGGCAATTTTATTGTATATTTAAATATTTCTTGTAATGTTTTGGTTGGAAACCGCAGCATTTGTAGCCAGCAAATTGCAGGGCTTTGCAGCTTTATCGGAGTATGGCCCAAGCTGGATGGGATGCCAACCAATAATCTATAAGCAGCCCATCCGGATGTTCTGGACAAGTTCTTTTACCAGACTGATATCACACAGATGGGCTAGTCCAAGCACTTAGACCTTGTGAAATGCATTTTTTTCTTTTATTTCATGAGGTCTTAAGTTCTAAACATCATTTTCAATATTATACGCCGATTCTCACTATAAAAGCTATAATTCATTATATGATTATGTAAAAAAAATTTATTGGTTGCAGGAGACAAATTGCCACCAGTGGACAATGTCTATCGGATTAATACGGAATCTGATAGATATCATCCACTTGAAGCAATTTGTCGCCTGGTTCCACATTGTAATGAATTATAGCTTTTATAAAGACCAATCAAAGCGATCGCCATTGTTGCTGCAAATAATTAAAAATGTTATTTAGGTACGAAATGGATACATTTTTTATTTGGATGATTTTACAAGGTTTTCTATACAAGGTGAGTGGTCATTTTTTTTTATAGTTTATACTTTTCCCACTGAAATTGTTAAAATCAGGACACAGTCAATTCAACATGCAAAAATTAGTTAAGCTGTATTATCGGCGTATAATAATTAAAATGGCATTCAGAACTTAGACCTTGTGAAATAAAAGAAAAAAACAGATGAAAATAATGCATTTCACAAGGTCTAAGTGCTTAGACTAAGATTGGGCTTGCTTAGTAATAGTTAAAATTAAAAAAAATCACAGTCACAGTGACCTAGAATAATGGATCCCAGTACTGGTATTTATCACGTACATAACTTGTCAATTGGTGAACTTCCCAGTTCATAGTGAAAAGTATTCTAATCATCTGAAATAAAGGTTCAATTTATTTGGTTAGAAAAGAAAAAGCACTTCAGTAAATCTTAAAAATAGTATTAACTTATACCATATTTATTTTGCTTTTAAAGGGACCAGTACTGCAGATAACCTGCACACCCTTGTTTTAGGCAGTCCACATATAAAGCACACTGATACTAAATCTTGTTGCATGACCAGTGGTCCATAACTGGTTTATTAAAGGCCATGATTTATGCTATCCTGTCTGTGGTGAAGTGCATATATAAGATTCCTTATTGCTTATCAGACAACTGGTACAGGAAGTTGAGTTGTGTGTCCATGAAGCTGAGTTATGTGCCTAGGACAGCATGTTTGTGTGCTTGAACCTCAATTGGATATAAATACAAAAATAAGTACAACCAACAAGCCTTGGTGCAACGGCTACACTCTTGGGACCCTTGGCTAATAGGTACTGGGATCAAATCTTTGTTGAGGAATATGACTTTTTATCTCAGTACTGGCTCCAGTCCAGAGTAAGTGTTTTGCAAGGCTCAGTGGGTAGGTGTACATTGCTGACAATTACAAGTGGTCTATAATGGTTTTGTCAAAAGCTGTTGCTTGTTCTGTCCTGTCTGTGGGATAGAACATATAAAAAGATCCCTCACTTCTTCTTGGTAATAGTAACTTCATTAGTGTGGCAACAGAGGATTTCGTCTCTCCTTCTAACTCCTGGACAGACTGCACAGGAAGCTAAAATGTATGACCAGGACAACATGCTTGAACCTTTGTTGCAGTGCACAATATTTCATGCGAACCACCATTCTGTTCATCTGTCGGTTATGCAAAATTAAATTTACGTGAACCGCAAGTCGGTTACGTCGTGACCTGTAGATGTTTAGAAATTAAAACTTGCAAACTTCCCAATTATAGGAAGTTTATTCACGCAGAGGTTCAAGTATTCCAACAAATGTTTTAGACTGATTTTTAGATACTTGATGCACAGCGAACCATTAGACAACATTATATTGCAATAGTTGTAACTTGCGACTGGTCTAAACTAAAAATGCTGAGTATAAAATTGAGCCAAAAGTTTTAATGAAATGTCCAGACATTTGGGATGGCTAAACTATCTGCTGCTATTTCATCTTTTGGAATATAATTATGCTGACATAATATTGGATTGCCTATAATTTTACAATTACTGAAAATGGTGTTAATATAAACAGGTCTTACAAAAGTTTAATTATACCCACTTCGCAGAAAGTGAATGAAGTGAAAGTAGCTTGTAAGCGCGAAACGAAAAAATGGAATCTGGAAGTGTTCATTAAAAAAAACCATATCTAACTTTAGCAAAGTTAACATTAAAAAACCTGTTTTATATATTGTTTTCTCTTGTATTATGTTTTAACTTTGTTTGAGCTAAAAATTAAGTATTTAAAACATAATTTACACGTAACTTTGAGGTAACCGATCAGGTAACCCACAGGTTATGCAAATATAATTCACGTAACCGAATTATGGGATACCTAGGTAAAAACCATGTGAACCAGCTTCTGGTTACCTCAGGTTTCGATATATTGTCCTCTGTTATTGGGAATAAGCAACAAAATAAGTTCAAACCAACAAGGGTAGCTAATACAGTCTCATTTCATGATATTCTGCAGAACCTACTTCACTAAGCTACCATCAAAAGAGTAATAGGATCTAAACATAGCTTACACTTTAAAAAAATATGTACTGTTTGTATAAATTTAATAATAATAAAAAATAATCTCCATTACGTACAAACAGTAAATGGTCATATGTCACAAATAGGTGAAAAAAAGTGTAACATGCAGACATTTTTTTTCTTCTGTTTTCTTTCAAAACAAGCCCACATACACAGGAGACAATATTTTGAAATTTGAGGTAACCAGAAGTCTGTTCACATGGTTTTTACATAGATAACCAATTGTTCGGTTACGTGAATTATATTTGCGTAACCCATAGGTTACCTGATCGGTTACCTCAAAGATATGTTGAAATTATATTTTAAATACATAATTTTCAGCTAAAACAAAATACAAAAGAAAACAATTTATAAAACAGTTTTCTTTAATGTTTGCTAAAGTTAACTATGTTTTTTTATGAACACTTCCAGATTCCTTATTTTTTCTTATCACGCTGTCCATGTTACTTTCATTTTATCTACAGTGATGTTCCAAATGTTTGTTTTTAAAGCTTATTATGCAACATTTGTAAAATTATAGGCAATCCAATATTATGTCAACATATATTCCTAAAGATACAATAGCTGCAGATAACTAAGTAGTCCTCAGCAGTCCATGCACATTTCATTAAAATATTTGGTTCAACTCTATACTGAGCATTTTAGTTTAGACTGGACACAAGTTACAACAGTTGCAACATAACGTTGTCTACTCATTCGCTGCATATCAAACATCTAAAAATCAGTCTAAAGCACTTGTCGGAATACTTGTACGTCTGATTGAATAAACTTCCTGTAACTGTGAAGTTTGCGTGTTATAATTTCTGAAGGTCTACAGGTCATGACATAAACGATTTGCGGTTCGCGTAAATTAAAGTTTGCGTAACTGACATGCGTACAAAAAGGCAGTTCGGATGAAATATTGTATCCTGTTTAAGGGTCATTGTTTCAAACAAATGGTAAAATTATCGATATGGCCATGAAATTTTTAAATAATGCAAGCACCAATAACTTGTGGTGGTTAAGTAATATCGATCAGTGTTGGTAGGTACTAAGTTCAAATCCCGCTTCAGATATGAGATATTTAATCCCAGTATTTGCTCAGTTTCAGAATGAGTGCATAATTGGCTGAATATGGATCTGTATAACCAACTGCACTGACTAGTGATCAACTAAGCATATAACAAAGACTGGTTTGTTTTATCCTGTGAACGTAGGCCTACAGTCCAGGCACCTGAGTTATGTGCCCATGAAAGCAACCTTGAATGGTAATTAAAAATGTGGACAAGAAGTAGTTAAAAACAAAAACAAGCTTCACTAATGTTCTACAAGATTATGTTTGCACAAAACTATTTTAATACAGCAAAATTTCTAAACAGAAACATCACTATTTGTTTTAACAACTTTACCATCTGGAGTTGTTTCCCTTTATTTTTTTTTTCACAGTAAATTTCATTGAGATCAAAATCAAGTTCGTTGAAACGATCAGGGTATCTCCAAGATCACAATTTAATTTGAGAACAATTCTGACAAACTTACACCTCAGAAATGACAATGGAATATTATTTTTTTTTAAACAAAGGTACCAAAAAACTGTCGATATGCAGGAAAACATAACTCAAAATACATGTATCATGCTATAATCAGTTTGCAAATACACAAGCATAACATTACATTATATTACAAACACACAAACAAAGACTAGGTTAAACTTCTAAATATACCAGTAGGCTATGTATGTACCTGGAGGTGATCCTGGTATGAAAGTAACAGAGTGAATGTTAAATGACATTACAATAAACATTATAAAAATAAATAATTTTAGTATATAACTAGCTATATTTATGACACTTAAAACCAGTATTAAAATCTAAAATTGTCAATTACAACATACATGTAGTTATTCTGATTTTAAATTAAATGTCTCAAGTTTGTTCCTATAATAGAAGGAAATGAAATTTCACCTAAAAAATCAAATCGACTACCAAGGGTTGACAGCCACTGTTAAACATTATTGTATATGAAATTACTTTGTTTTCTTAAGATTATAAATTATGACAATTTCAGTGTGTTCCTGGCTATTGTGATGCTTATGGTGGGTATAATCTTTAATCAACTACACATTAAACACCTACAGGTAAGTATAATTCACAATAAAAACATTGTATACCTCCTTTTATCTGTGCCATTGATTTAGCCATAACAAATGTTTTCTTTAACTTCTTACTGCAAAACAAGAAAAAGAGTAAAAATAAAAATGACCATATTCAACAATAATAATATATTGCAAAAGAGTACACCATCATAAAATGTAAATGTAAATTGAGTATATTTTATCAATAACATTGTACTGTAAAAGAGTATTCCACCATTAAATGTTGAGTAAACATACACTTATCAAACTATCAATTTATGCCAATTAAAGTGAAATTCATATTAGCCTGCCTTTAGGCCAATATGAATTTTATCAATAGTAATAACAAATAAGCTGACAGTCTCCACACACACTTAAAAACATATAAGAAAACATCAATATACATATTGATTAAATATAGGCCTATCTGAAAAATTCTTCAATGTTTTGTTAACAGATATTATATTGGTATATATTATTCTTTCTTTTTCTTTAAAATGTCAATATACATCAAATGGTATATATTACCCATTTTTCTTTGTTTCTCATTAAAATGTTTTTTGCCTATAATAATAATTATTATATCTCATTATCCTAATGATTTTAACTTGTAAACGTACATGCATAGTACATACACATGAACGCACATAAATTATTTTCTATTAGTTTGAATATTGTTGTCTACATTCAGTCAGACATGAGTTATAGTCTGTAAATATTAAAACAGTCTAGTGAGACCTTATTTACAAAAGTGGTTTGTACCAGTAAGTTAGCCCAAGCCATATATTAGAACCATTTCTAAACTACACAACCAGTAACAAGTTTACACTAACCTAGGTTTATATAGGCATTACGTATATGAATTAAAATATGATTTGCACAACTACAGCTCGATAAAACATTAAAATTTAATATCTTAATTTGCATGTTAGTTAACCAAAGACAAAGCATACTAGAACAAATATACAATAAATTATATATAATATGTATCTAATATTAATAATTAATGTGACTGCATAAGCATAATTCACAAATGTAGTACCTGTATTCTAACTGAAAGCAAATTAATTAATTAAAATGCATAAAATGTAGAATTATAAATAACAAACACTAACATTTTTCTAAATATAAAAATCAACTTTTAAAAGTCCTATTGTTTTCCTCAAATATTTATTAAACAACATTTTCAACAAATAAAAGAAAAAATTGACACATCTAATAATCAGCCAACATAAAATACTGGGATCATAAGACTTTAATCATTTTTTTTTTTTTGATAAGGGTTGACAAAAGGCGCTTTCATAACCATAAATGTGTTTAACATAAAACAAAAGGATCACAGTTTGCGCTAATTAATATTATTTATCCAGTAAAGACTGCAGTAGGTTATGTACTAACAAAAAGTTTCTTACATTAAGACAGTGGTTCAAAACCCAGCAGGGGCCTGCTCACACTTTAATTATCAAATATCTCACACCCAACAGCTGATGATTAATAAATCAATAGGCTTAAGTGGTATCATTAAACTAACTAACATTAAGACTACAAAATAATAAATTCTTTTGTTACAACTATCTACAATAAAGCACAATGTATTGACCAAGTATGGATATAAAATTTAGTATAAGTGGACGTATTAACATTCTTACAATAGGCTAATCCGACGATCCTCCTCTGGGTCAATGAAAAGATCTTCACGTCTGCCATGCACAGAATACGAAATAAAAGTTACAAGTTTTGATACAAACCCAACTACAAAACCCATGTCTTTAATAACTATAATATTCACATACTACATATACCGTTAAATATTGTTTGCTTGTGACCAAAACATTAATTTGAAGGGTTAACAGCTTAGAGGTATAATGCATCTGTTTATTTTTTTGGTAAAATAAACTTAACATAATTATACTTTATCAAAACTTTTATTTTATTGTATGACTGTCATGTTATTAAAAAGTAATAAATGGACTTGAAGAAAATATGAAATATGTTTTTGTCAAAACTGCAGGAAGTTGTCAGAATCAACAGTTGCTGCAAATAGCACGAGCGTATGAACACTGCTGGTTGGTTTTAGTAATGGTACGAGTCCAAATTTTCATTTTTCATTTTTATTTTTATTTTTCATTTTACTCCAAATATTTTTATTGAGTACAGGAGATATATCAGTTACCTAATTAATGGATTACATTAGTTTATTTAGACTTACGAGGAGGCCTTGCTGCTGGCTGTCTTTTCTCTTTCAATCATACGTCTGAATCGTCTCTCATTCGTGCTGAGGATGCTTTTCTTTGGTTTCTTCTTCTCTCTGTACAGCACTAGCTTAGTTTCCTCTAGAAGGTTTCGCTGATCTACTAGTCGTTCAGCTGGCTCCTGCTGGGCGGCATCAGGTTCTCCATAGAAACTGGCAAATTTAGGAAATTCATGACTTTTGTTCTGAAAGATTAAAGTCAAATTTAAACAAGAATATCATGGAATTAAATATCCTGTGGTTGAATTTTAAGATTACATTACAGTATTTTTCATCGTACGTAATAAAGAAATTTTACTATTGTTATTATACAATGAATATAAATGAAAATATGACAAACTTTAAAAAAAACTGCTATCTGCCATCTCCATCAAGATTAAATGAGATAACAAGTTGTTTTCAATTATTAACATTTTTCTACTTGTATGTAGCAAGTGGACAAGGGTCAAGACCAGTATGGGACTTTAAAATAATCACTAAATTGGTCAATTGAAATCAAGAAAAAAATATTACATTTTCATTTGGGTGCAAGGTGAGGGTCATACAGAATAGGAAAATCTTGGTAACTGCAAATGACATCCAAGACAAAAATCATTAACAATAATAAAACATAATAAGAAAAACTGCAGCTCATTTTAACAGATTAAATTTTTAATAGCTTGTACAGTGGTGGATCTGAGAGGGAGGGGGGGCGGTGGCTTGGTTCCCCTAAATTATGCCATTTAAAAATTATTATTATTACAATTTTTTTATTATTATTATTTTTTTTAATGTTAAAGAATCCAAGGATTTTTAAGACCCCCAACCCAAATGGATTTTCTTGATCCACTACTGTGGTAGATTAAATCTTTGAAGAAATATGCTGCTATCAATATAACAGTACGTACTGTTCTAGTAATGGGCAAGACTTCTGGTGGAGGTATAGGTTTAGGGTAGTACACAAGATGTCTTGAGGCAGACGCACCCACACGTCGCTGCTGAATCTTAGGTAGTGAAATATATTTCCCAGACTTGCTATCATCGCCTGATGATGAACTCGTAACTTCCTGGATAATAAAACTGATGTAAACCAAATGTATGCAGTAAAAATATCTAATATATGTACATACTGCATCTAGCAAGATGTCAGTTTATTAAGATATCATGTAAGTCAATCATTTGTATTTTAATGTATCATTAATAAATGATTGGCTTCTTTAAGGATTTCTCAATTACTTAATGTGTAAATATTTTAATAAACAAATGACTTTATGCTGAACAAAATCATTGTCACCTATTGAAATTATAATATGCCAGAAGCTTAGGTTATCCTTGAATGGTTAAAATAATCAGCCACTTGATTACCAATGAACAGTATTAATCACCTATGACCAATAACTTAACTCATCTTGGGTAACAATACATTCAATTGGCTCCTAAACCTCAAGATATTATTTCAATCCCTTTCTTGCTGGTATTATATCATGTATTTCATTTAATTTTATAAACTAATTATACATAATTATGAAAAATGTCAAATAACTACACTACATACCTTTGCTTCTTTGTTAGAAACTGAAAAAAAAAGAAAATCTATTGTATTCAGCATCATAATTATATTAGAACTTAGCAGGTGGGGGTTTTGTGGGTTTTTTAAAACATGCAATACAAATTTCTGTAATAAAAAATGAGGATGTTCACAATTGTCAACATTTTGTTATTTCTACACATAATACATAGGGGCATGGATCAAGGATGATTTACACATTTAAATTAATCATTAGAATTTTCACTGAAATCTGACAATTGTGACTTCTATGGATAGTTGATAATGATTGACATTTTCCTATTTTTAGACATATAACAAAGTTTCATACACATCTTTCCCAAAGTCTGTATCCACAAAACATAATTTGTTAAACATCTGTCAACATTTTAATGATTAATTTAAGTTTGTACGGTGGCCTTTGATCATTTGTTCACACACTCTTAAAACATTAATATATTTCTGCAATTACGTTTTCATGTTTTATTTTATTTAGCCTCAGACTGAAGATTTTAATTTTGGAAGAAACCCGCTGCTGCCACATAGGCTACTCTTTCTGATAAGCAGCAAGGTGTATTTTATATGCGCCATCCCATAAACAGGACAGCACATACCACAGCCTTTGATGAACCAGTTGTGGACCACTGACTGGAATGGAAAATATCCCAAACTATGGGTCCACTGAGAAGGATCGATCCAATGACCGACTGCTTCACAGGCAAACACGCTACCATTTGAGCTACATCCCACTCCAAAAGAGTGATATAATCAGTAGCATAACATTCAATGAAGTTGTGATTGCTACAGAAACATATATGATCAGTTATACAGGCACCGTAGAGTACACAAAAAATGTAGGAGGGGCTGGGAGCATGCCATGCTCCCCCCTTACTTTTTAGGGGACAACTATCAGTAATTAAAAAAAATCACAAATTTCTTTTTTTTTCTATATAAAAATATTTTCAGGCTCGGTGACAAAATAAAGTGGCCGAAATTCATAGTTTTCAAAGTATGAGGGGATTCCTGTAGAAAACCAGCTGCCCTTCACACACCTACTCTTCAGTTGCCCCCTCACTTTCCATGGTCCCTGTTATGTATGATTTAGTGTTAAAACTTATCAAACCATGTTGTTTTTCGGGGTGATTTTGTGTTGTCTTCTGAAATAATTTTTAAATTCAAACTGGCTGAAGTGGCAGTCCTCATGAAAACATGAAATAAATGAAAACTCTTGACTGCCAAAAAATTATTGTTTTTTAAAGAGTGTGGATGTGGTTGTGTGAAAGAAACGACACAGAGAATCAAGTTGGCAAGCACATGTACTGTATAAACAAAGAAATAAACTGTCATACTGTTTTCTCGACTCGTGAAAAAGCTAGCCTCCCTCGTAATGTCCTCTGGTTTAGTACTCTCTCTAACTGACAACATGGCAGCATTGTAGACTTTGTCATACAAGCCATGAACTTTCACTGCCAGTTTGTCCAGAGCAATTCTCTGAAAAAGATTTTTTTAAACAATAACAAACAAAATAATCTTGAGAACACAATCACAGTTTGTTAGAAATAGTTGAGGATTTTATCAGGCATCCATGGAGCTTGGGATAATATAAGATATAAAAGCATCAGAGGGGTAAATGGCTTTTTATGCACCCTCTGTGTGTTCTTTTAAAGTATCATTAAGAAATGAGTTGCTTGTTTAAAGATTTCTCAATTACATAATATGTATATATATTAATAAACAAATGACTGTGTAAAAAGAATTATTGTTACCTATTGAAATTACAATATGCCAGAAGCTTAGTTTATCCTTCAATGGTTAAAATAATCAGCCACTGATAACCAATGAATAGTATTAATCAGCTATGACCCTATAAGAATAGGATCCACACTCTTTAAAAAAATGATAATTTTTGGCAGTCAAGAGTTTTAAATTATTTCGTTTTCATGAGGACTGCCACTTCAGCCATTTTGAATTTAAAAACTTACATGAATATCTTTGATCTCTGTATCTTTCAGATTAGATGACCATGGTAAGGTGGTGAATTCGGGACAACTCTCTTCTACAAATATGACAGAGAAACAATACAAATAAAATAGTTTAAATTTAAATAACAGACATTAAAAGCACTTATGAAGTATAAAACTGAATTTTAAAAGATATTTAACAAGAATTTTGTTGAATTACTTGTCTCACTGTACCTGTTGGTCAATAAATTTTACTGTAATCCATTCGGTTCATAAAAATTGGCTTTTGAATGGATGGATGGATGGATGGATGGATGGATGGATGGATGGATGGATGGATGGATGGATGGATGGATGGATCAAAGGATGGATAAATTCCATGAGATGGATCAATAGTTAATTATTGTGATTCAATATAATTCTGTATTTGCCATTATAACCCACTGGAAAAGCTCACTAAAAAAATAATATTTCTAACTATTCCCTCTCCTGTTTTGTATATTTGGCCACATAAAATGTTGTTGTTTTAAATGAACTTAATATGTTAATTTCTGTTAAATGGTATAAACAATAAATATTTTTTAATGAAGACAATAGTTACAGTAACAGTGTTTTCTTTGATTGATTTGGCTCAATAGTCCAAGATATTATCATTAACATTATTTTATTTACTCATTTAATTCCTCCCACCCATCACTACATGCAGCAAAAATGAAATAGGAAACCCGTACCTTTCATAATGACTTGTAAATAAATAACAAAACAGTATAAAGATTTATTTATTTATTACAGTCAAAACTGTAGCTCTCCTCCTAACTTTAGTACGTAACTAGATATTTGAATAGAATATTATTACTACTCTAAGTTAATTACAGACAGTTCAAACCTCTTGTTATAAAGTTGCCTGGCACGGCAAGAGGAACATTATGATATGATGACGGGTCAAGTTCACACAATACTTGAGAGATGTCACTCTTTTCAAACCTGTGGTGTTCAGACTCCCAGTACTGGGTGGCAAGATCTTTCTCTACTACAGGAACTGAAAAAAAATGTATATCTGTAATCAATAGAAAGTAAACAAGACTTGAAGATAGCCTTATTTTGAAAACTTAGATGCATTTTCACTAATTTAGTAAAACAACAAAATTAATCTCTAAAGGAACTCCCGAGTCAACATTTATTTTTTGAAATGGGTGATGGTGGTAAAAAAACTTACTCCCTATAACCACTAAGGGATATCCACCATGATGGTTATGTTAATTTTTCATGAATACTTGGTATTAACAATATTTTGACAGTGATTAATTTTTACGTATTATCACAATGTTGCCAGACAGGGCAAAATGTCGCTTACTGAAAGTGGGGTGGGGGGGTTCATGGAACATCCCACCTGTCTTAAAAGTGGGGGATGGACCATCCCCCTATCCAAAATGTAGGCTGGACGGACCATGTCCAAAAAGTGGGGAGGATGTGTCACTCCCATCCCCCCAGGATTGATGCCATTATAAGACTCCCTGTGTACTTTGGTATATTTGCGCTAAGACAACATTGTTAAGTGTTACATTGATTCAATAAAGAAAAATTCAGGTAAAGATTATTATTTAGGCATCTTAAAAAATTTCTATACAAATAGTGGGGGATAATTATATATAAGATTATTACGACACCCATCCAAAAAGTGGGAGAGGATGTGTCCCCCACCCCCAGGATTAACACCCAAGTTCAGATTTTAGAGTTAGTATAAATCTCAGCACTGGTGTTAGATTTTGATGTGGTTTTAATGTCATAAAGATAACAATACTGCTATCTTTACGACACCCAGTTTTTTAAATCATGATTAGTGAGTATCACCATCATAACCTTTGGTGTCACTACTACAGGGGTTATGAGTACAATGGTTGAAGTCCCATTTACCAGTCGTATTAACATTATAGTTGCCAGAAGATTTCAACTTACAAGTCTGAGCTTTCTCCAGGCTTCCAGGTGTCTGAATTGTGACCTTGCTTTTAGGAGTGTCAGCAACCTCTGTGAGAAACGTATCTTCTTTCTGAAGAGCTACCATTCGCTGATCATTAGCCAGACTGACTTTGTTAACACTCTCATCTGAACATTCCTCTGTGCTGTCGTGGAAAACAGCCATTGTAGTACCTCGCTCATCCTCAGAGTCCCCACTCTCTGATCCCCTTGTCGCCGATCCTCGACTCTCACTATCACTCTCTTCTGTGTCTTTACTGTACTCTTCACTAGTCTCATCTTGCTTTATTGATTCACTGCTTTTCTTATCCATCTCAACATCAGGCAACTGGGATTTAAAGAATACAGAATTATGATGAGAAATAACATAAACGAAAATATTTTAATGAAAAAAATTAATAAATTAACAGGGGCGTTGGAGCGAAATTTATATTAGTGGGGGCTGTTCCCTTTCTGAACCTCAGAATTTGCCTGTGAATAATTCAACAATGAATAAAAAAACATATTTATGGGAATTATTGGGTTTTAATTATTTAAACTTACAACACCCCTGATTAATAAATGAAAAAAAAAAAGGAATTAAAAAAAAAATTGAAACAGTGATATATAATGTAAAGGCAAATATTTTTATTCCGAAAATTAATAAATGCGAAAAATAATAAAAAGCAATTATTACTGATAATTTTTTGTTTACTGATTCGATAAAAAATATAATTCAATAGATTAATAAACAATTTACATGTTTTAATTTTTGATCTACATGTATTAAATAATGATGGGTGTAATTTTCAATGAATAATAATCATGCATTTACGTACCCATACACTAAAATGTACACAATGCCACAAAACAGAAATAAACCATTACAGGTAATATGAACAGAAAAAAAAAATCACATTCTCTTCTCTTGATTTCTCCTGTTTCCTGGCTCTCTCTTCAAACTCTGCTTCTATCATAGACAAGGTAGCATCAGGAGTTATTAAAGATGAGATATATCTAAGCTGAGGACTTCGCTCAGTTTCGGTGGAGAAAGCACTTCCTTCCCAGTTGATTGCCAAATGTAAACTGTCAGTTACTTTGCTATATAAATAAATAATAAATAAAAACAACTATTTTTATCAGTGCTTACAAGTATGGTATTCTATTTATTACATAATATTATTATCCATCTTAAATGTGCGGTGAATATTTTTTGAAGGCAATACATACATTAGCTAAAATAATAAAAGATCTCATGCTACTTATTGGTAAGAGTAAACCACACTAGTGTGGTGGCAATAGGTTTCATCTCACCAACTAACTTCTGTCCTGGAGAGACAGTACAGAAAGCTGAGTTGTGTGCCCAGGACTATGTGCTTGAACCTTAACTGCATGTAAGCAAGACATTACATACAAGTAATCAACTAGTTAGAAAAGTATGCTAATTTTGTACCATGATGAAAATTACGACACATTATGTTTATCAAATTGATACTGTTGTGCCAATCTTACTCTTTGACTTGTGCATCACTTTCAGCTGGTTCTTTATGTTCCTCAGTCTTTGATACGGATATTTCTCTTGAACTATCATCATCATCATCAACATCAAGTCCAGTCAGGCTGACGTAATCAGGGATTAGAGGAACTGATGGCCGGCTCTAAACAATGTAATGATAATCATTTTTTAAATCATTGATTAACATGGAAGAAAGTCTATATGTCGGTGTTGCCAATAATCTAAAGCTCTGACATGATGAAGTAGACAACAATGCATATATAAAAATAGAAATAAATCAATTTATGCCACACATACATTAATTTTATTTTATTATAATATTTATTAAAGAGGATCAATCATGTTTTTTTAAGCCTTTTTGTATGAATTGAAACAGATGAATTTGATCAAAACACTGCTGCCACAACTTGAGAAAAACAAAATGGAAGGTTATAATAAAAACTTGTGAAATGGTCAAACAATCAACACTAATACTTTTAGTTGACACTGTCAGTAAATTGTTGCTCAGTTTGCTTTAGCAACAATGATTTAAAAATATATATATATGAAGACCTGCATGCAAGAACCCACATCATGGCAATTTTGAGAAAATAAGGATTTTGTGATGGGTTATTATGTTATGACAAACACTGAAAATATAATGATATAGATATCTTATAGTAATAATGATATGGGTTACCGGATTCATGCTCTCAATAAAAATGACATTATCGAAAAATTATATTTATGCACTTTTGTATTGCTTTAATATGAGTGTCATTATGAAGGTAATGTTTGCAATAAATCTAGTGTGGTTTACTGGGTATAATGGTACCAAAAATATCAAAATGTGGGTTACCGGGTTCTTGCATGCAGGTTTTCATATATGAAACAAGCTTCTTTAAAGTTGTGATTTAAAGTATTTTAGTTGATGCAAACTACTACTGAAGTAATTTAATAATTTGTGAGAGCTTCAAAACAAGATAACATTAGTGAGGGATACAGCAAAAATACTGATTATCTGAGTATTGGAAACTGAAGAATTAGAAAGAGGAGACTTTGAAACTGCATTGATGTTATCCAGAACTTGACAAAGAACATTAAGATGAGCGTATAAATAGAAAATGTGTTGCTGACCTTGATACGCTTCTTTCCACAGAGTGCTCCCATTCTGTCCTCCAACCAGATGACTCTCTTGCGAGCAGCATTGATGTCTCCATTGCCATTGTACAAAGCCTCGTCCAGATCAGCACGCGCATATGATAACTCTGTGTTGAGCTTGTGCATAACCTGTTAACAAGAGTTAGTCAGTCACCATTCTGCCATAACTACTGCACTTCTCTGCTAACTTCAAAACCCTACCTCTCATATTAAGCCATTAATTTCTGCATGCCAAGGACATCAAATTTGTATTTTAATTGGATATAAGCATGAAAGAAAGTAATATTAATATTACCAGTATATCATATGTGTATTTTACAGTTTTAAAGTTAGAGAAATCTACAAAATGAATTTGGTTATCACAAATAATCAAAACATAATTAAGTCTGTAAAAGTAACCAGCCTATAGATAGGACTACAGTATCCTTAGTCTAAAGACATTTTTTACACATCAACAAATCTGGGTTGGGTTGTTTTTTGTTTTTTTTGTTTTTTTTATGACACCACTAGAGTACATGGATATATGAATCATTGGCTATTGGATATCAAACATTTATAAACTCTCACACTTAGAAAAGTGTGAGTCAGCCTCCAACAGGCTTTGAACCACAGTCTTCAGTTTGGGAGTCCAAATTTGTTCTTTCCACTCACCTGCAGAGTTGTCATTTGAAGCTCAGACTTTTCTCGCAGTTCATTAACTTTGATTCTGAGTTCTTCAATTTCATCTTCATTCTTAGCATTTTCCAAATCAATCAGGCAAAATCTGAGTGCTTCTTGTGTCTGCTTCACATTATCAATCTAATAAACATAAACAAAACAGATTTTGTTAAATATTTGTTTTAAAATAAATGTCACGTGGGCAAATACAGGGAGGTATAGAGGTTTGGACACCCTCTTTGGATAAAAAAAAAAATTTCCCTTTATTATTTGGTCATAGCTAATCTTGGTCTCTTGAACTGTCCAACATAAGAAATTTCAAAAATATCTTTGGAAACTTCATCTTCCAAAATTCCTGCATTCCCCCGTAAGTCTTGATTTTGAACTCATTCATTTGATGGGTTTTAATGCATGCTATTTCTCTAAAAATGAAGGTCAGATCTGAGTGAATCCTAAATACAATTAATTATGCATGGCCAAATGATGTACTCACATGATGTTCCATCAACAAATCCGATCTGTGCTGAATATTGCATTCTTTGGCTAAGGGGACACCACTCTCTGGTGTATCTGGGCGCTTTTGGTATAAATCCATCTTTGTGTCACCAGCAAGCTGAACTTTTATCATGTCATTTCATAACCTGCAATTAATAATTAAATACATGTATCTTTAAAGTAGTATAAATTTACAAATCAACAAAGATATGTGTCTTTAAACATAATTATAAAATGTACTTTTATAAAATATACTCAAAAATAAACGTATGCTACAAAATAAACTCACTTTTTGGTTGTTTTCTATATTAAATAGAACACGGTAAAAAAACTTTTATAAAACTAGTAAATTGATGCTATATGGCATTAGTATGGTGGTTCAAGGTAAGGTCTGGATAATTCTTAAATGATTGACAGTCACATTCGTGACATTGTGATGGATCATACTCATGATACTGTCACCATTTAAGCAGGTAACCACTGTCGAACTCATAATGAAATACAGGAAGGACTGTATAAAGATATACAAGTTGGTCATGCAAAAGAAGTGTATTTGTTGTCAATAATTTATGAATAGTAATTATATAAAGCAATTAACTTAAATAGTAACAGTACATGGTCGTTGTTCTAGTCTCTGTCACTGTCAATCTGGTTGTCAGACAATCGAGGTCACGTTAACTTCTGTAAACAAAAAATTGTTGCTAAGGTGTTTTTAAGCCTGACAGGACATTTAAAAAAATAGTAACATAATAAAAACATTTTCAGTTAATTCAAAATTCACAATCATGCATTAAAAATACAATCAATAAATCAAACATTTTTATACATACATTTATGTTACTTCTGACGAAGCGAGCACTTGCTCTAACACCACCGGAAGATAACTCTTCTGTTGATGACACCGGAAGTAAATATAAGTTTGACCTTTTCAGCCGCCATCAAAAAGGTACATGGATCGAGAAATGATCCGTTGAAACAATCCCTTCCAATCCTAAATTATTTGTAATAAAATAAATTGAGTTGGTTCGTAAACACTTAAAGAAAGTCTCGTTTAAAACTTCACTTTATCAATTTTTTTGATGAAGTTAGCTAATCTGGTTAAATGTGTTGTATATTTATTGACATCAGCTGTGTGAACATTTCTTAGGCAATAGTATATTTCATATTGTGGTGGCATTTAGGTGTAGCTAAAAAATCCAAAAATGACAGATCTTCCAAAATTTTCATAAGTTTATTTTGGAAAATGCGCGTGTCACAGTATTTATCCCCGATTCTTCACTTACGTGGATTTAAGATAGCGATTGTTATTGCTTATTCCATGTCTCATGATGTCAGGTGAAACATTTTTTTTTTTAAATAATAATAAAGGCAAGAGTTCCAGCATAGGGTTAGTGACGGTTTTAAGGTTCTATATAAAGCCCATAAGAGAAAACATCTTCAGGGCTTCTTGAATTTTTTTTTTAATCCACTAGCTGTCGGACCAGTGATTTTCAAAATTCACTAACATGACTTAAAAAAGTCATTAGCCCTACCTCCAAAAAATAAAACTCAAACTTGACGGTCCTATCGACTTGCTACACCCTGATTTATTGTAAGATTAGTGTCACCGTTTTCAAAAACAAAAGAACACAATAGATTTATCAGATAGCAACCTACAAGTTTATTTACAAAAAAATGTCATGTGAGATCAGATTTACGCGATTGTCTCAGACTTCGTGGACGACTGACTCGGAGTAAGACTAAAAACTGATAACCTAAAGTAAAATAATCATTACTTTCAATGTAATGGGTAACAATGGATAAATTACTTATAATAATTGTATTTTTAACGATAAAAGAACAGAAAAGTTTGGTTTAGTAGAAAACATTTCAGGATTTCTTTAGGGAAGCCATTCGGCACTCTTCGGAATATTACGACATCTTACCAGAAACAATTATAGAGGGCAGAAAATGAATTTATTGAAACTTGTTGTGTCCATTAAAATGGAAAGTAGTTTAGATCATTTTGGTAATAATTTTTTTTTTTTTTTAGCTTTCAAGATGGTTCGAATGAATGTTCTGGCCGATGCTCTCAACAACATCACTATGGCCGAGAAACGTGGGAAAAGACAGGTCTTAATTCGACCCTCTTCCAAAGTCATTGTTCGTTTCTTGTCAGTAATGATGAAACATGGTAATAAGCCGAGAGTGCAGTTTTGTTCTAGTTGTACAAATATATGATCTCACTATCTACTGGTATAATTTCAGTTTTTACCGAACTGTTATATTTAATTATTAATTTTGAAGCAGATCAGTAATCAGTCACAAAATTAAACGAGGTATAACAAAACAGCTATGGTATTTAGTATTCTATAAGTTTTATCAAATTTACACGTGTTGTACCTGAGCATAAAACACTTGAGGTAATTTTTGTGTTATTGTTTCAGGTTACATTGGTGAATTTGAAATTGTTGATGATCATCGAGGGTGCAAGATCGTGGTCAATCTTACTGGGAGATTAAACAAGGTAACAAGTTGTTGAATACCAATAAAATTAATTCCATGCTTATCTTCTACCTTTTAAACTATTTTGGACAAATAAGGAATGGTTTATACAACTAATCCCAGCTTTCTGAAAAGAGCAATAATGTCTGTCGGAGGCTGCCTCACATTGATTAGCTGTCATGACTAACAAATGTCTGACATCCAGTAGCCAATGATTGATATATTGATGTCGTTAAAACAAAAATTGTTTGGTTTGCATGGTTTTTTTTTACCCTTTTTTGGTTAGCATATATATGCATGTGTGTACACATTTTAGCAAAGGGTTTGGCATCGATAATGTAGAAAATTGCATCTGGTCAAGGAATATACAACTAGGCATACATGTCAAATGTCAAAATTCATTTTATGGAATGAGAAGAAACCTTTGCTTTTCAAGTTTTAGTCTAGAGCCAAATACTATAACCTGAGAAGTAGTTCTAGAAATTAGTGTCAAAATTAAAGTCCTTTTTACAGTTACATTGTAACCGTTTTCAGCTCTTACTTAACTCTTAACATATTATTAATCCTGAAAATGAGGAATTCTTGATATTTCTGTAATACTTTCAATATTAAAATGCAAGTCAAAAACAGTTTGTCAAAATGATTATCAGAAAGCATACTGTGCATTTTGAGAAGCATTTGCTTCCTTTCTCTAGTGAATTTTGAGCCTTGCATTCATCTGTAAATTGTAACTGTTCATGTGCAGGTTATACTCTATAAGGACATGCTTGATCAACAGTTTATGCTGTATTGCCTAATTTTTATTTTTGGTTTTATTTCAGTGCGGTGTAATCAGTCCTAGGTTTGACATATCTATACGTGATATGGAAAGGTGGACAACAAACCTGCTACCATCTAGACAGTTTGGGTATGTATAATCAGGCCTTTCCCCAAGATTTTTTAAGGTGCCATGTTTTGATCAATTCCAGGTCCCTATTCAATAGCATAATATATCCCACCCCTCCTAACTGACAAAGTTACTGACAAGTAGACAAGCTCCCTTTTCTAGGTGACTCAAATTAAGCCGACATGATGCTCCAGTGAAGGCACTTGGCAATTATTAAGGCACTTATATAGCATGCTAAGTGAGCATGGCCCGTAGCGCCATGTGGCTCTGGGGAAAGCTCTGTGTAATAATAGTACATCTGGATTTTTATGGGTAAGCATTATAAATAAGATGTTCACTCTATACACAGTATAACAGGTTTCTCAGGGGATTAACCCTTTAAGACTTGACTTACCACTGCCTTAAAGTGCCCCAGGAATTTGATATATCTCAGCAGTTAAACAAAGGATAAATTTAGAGATGGCTAATTGATGATAACTTTTTTATTATTCATGGT
>JAULBS010071380.1:0-21498 GCA_032355785.1 Symmetromphalus regularis | reverse complement strand
AGAGAGAGAGAGAGAGAGAGAGAGGGAGAGACAGAGAGACAGATACACACACACAAACACGTACGCACACACATACACAAATGTCGTCGCCTATTGGGGATCAAACTGTGTTTAAATTTAAAACGTTAAAGGTATACATATACATGTATATCAAATGATAATATAATGAAAAGCTATGTTGCAATCTTATTTCAGCGAGTAAAATATAGCAATGGAATGGTATGTATGCATTGTGGCTTCCTTCAAGAGCAAGTTTCTCGTTGTTTACACAGTCTGAGCACATTTATTTAAATAATCATATTATTTAGAAATCGCAAAAAAGAAAATATTTAATTTTTAAAAATCTTCACATCTGTATGAGTTGGATATAATTAATTGCCTTAATTAGAAGTTGAATCTGGTGTGGAATGTTTTGCAGGATTGTAATTAAAGAAAAAAAAGGCAGGTATATTATACCAATTAAAAGAAAAAAGGCAGGTATATACTTTGTGTTATGCGCGTATGCAGAATGTTTTGAAGTAGATGGCGATCCATGATATGTTATAGAACATCTTTAATCAAGGAACTGGATATAAAACCTTTTTCTTAATAAACATGGGGGTTTCGATCAACGAGCCCCCTTCTCTGTATAAGCGTCCACGTCATGGTGTTACTTTATTTTTTTCATGTTCAGTATAAATGAGCTGGTATGTATACAGCGATTTTATCAAACCCTGTTAATTTAAATTGTCTTATGCAATATAAAGTTTAATGTTTATGGTTACCTAGCTGTTAAACATTTTACTGGCCTATGGTATACTATTCTGAGAGTTGGAAGCTAATACGGAATATATTTTGTAGATTTTTTTAAAGTAGCAAAAACGCTATACCGTCTTAATTACCTTCACAACTCGTCTATTGCACTAATTTGTTTTTCTCTTTGTTGTTAAATTGTTTGTGAGATTGTGGAGATTAGTATTGGTTATGTATTTTCTTCAGTGAGGATCAGAAATAGGTGTAAAGTTTATTTATGTTCATTTGTTGATCAGGAAAAAAAGGGTCGGACTTCGAAGGGGGTAAGTCTGTTCAATGTGGCATCATAAGTGGTTATCGCTTTCTCGGTGTGTGCTTTTTCAAAATATACTTTGTGATAAAATGCAGAAAACACCGAAGGTCTATGTTTGTCAATGTACGTGTCATTTTGTTCTTGTTGATTGAACTTAACCCAAATTAAAGAAATGCTTTGTTAGTAGTAACAATTATATTGGACAGTTTGTAAACTATTTAACGTTAACTTAGTCTTGAAATTAAATTAATGATTAGGATGGTAACATATGCAACAGATAAACGTTGGTATCTATTTTTCTCAAGTGATATTCAGATGGTGTGGTCACGTGTCACCTATGACGTTTAAGCTTCATGGCTTATGATATATTTTGGTAGGATTATTATTTTAAAACATCAAATGAAACAATATAAATTAGGAATTAATTAATAATAGTTAAATAAAATTTTAATAAAATAAATCTCTAAATAAATACGTCCATTTGATCTTTAAAAGAACCAATGCAAAGTTTGGGTGAACAATCCAACAACTAAATAAGATGTGATCCTGCAATAATTTCAAATATCAACATCTCATTTTCCCCTTTGTGTTATGACATAACAATGTTATTCTACACTATTTAAAGAAAACAACTGCAAGTACTTCTTAACTTTTATATGAATGGCCTTTCAAGAAATGATGACGTTGCACAAATCTTACGATCTCATCCGAAGATTATCGAATAGTTCCGAACCTATTAATAGAATATCATATTATCTTAACAACATATAACATCTAAATTTTATTGTATTGTTACATTTTAACCATAATAATTATTAATGAATTTGAAGCTTGAAGAAAACAAATGTTGCTCTGACTGTTGACTGAACTGCTTGCAAACTTGCGCATCGTGTTTTGAACGGCACTGTTTATTATGCAGCCTTGTCTCTTTATTTAAGAAGCCTAATTGTAATTATTTATATGTGCATTCAACCACGACTCGTGTTTATGAAACTTAAAAAGTCTGTGTTAGATTCGGCTGAGGCTTTTGAGTTTGGACTCTTCGTGTCTTGATTCGGAGGTTCAGTATGGAATCCGGACTATTTAATTGTTTATAAACACAGGGTCGGAAGCTGTTACGTTTCATTTCGAATCTCACGGATGGTAGATAATAATTTTAAACAAATTTTAAAATAAATTATGTATATCTTTTTAAGGCATAATAACAGTTATAGTGTGAAAAACAGAAGGCAGTCATCATAAATTAGAAATCTAGCAATAATTGAATTGATGAACCAGTTTTGTTTGCATGCAATTGTTCAGAAATGTAAATAATGCAAAACAAGAGAACTAGTAATATATAAATCCAAAATGAACGTATTTTCAATTACCATTACTTTTACTAGTGTCCTGTTCATTTATTTAAAATCAATTGGATTATTATTTTATTTTAATTTTTGCTAATTTTACCTGTAATTTCTATTCGTTTTTATTTATTTATTTATTGTTTAATTAAACCCCAATATTTTTTATATATGGTTCATCATCTAAAATGTCCGATGTAAGATTATTTTTATTTTAAATTATTCCCTATGTTTTGAATGTTTCGTGTTAGTGATCAAAATAGTCAAGCCTGTTTGCGTAACGTTTATTAGTTTCATGCAATATTGCTAGATTTTTAGTTTATGACGACTGCCACTAATTTTAAACACTGTACTAATGATATTGTGCCTTTAAAACTCGATATGTGGTATACAGTATCAAAATCCCAAATAATATATCTTGATATTTCTATTTTTAAAAATATATTTTAAATTTCAATTTAAAAACCATTCTCGTGATGCATTCGTATTTGAGCCAATCGTAACGGACTGTGATAGTTTGACCATTCCCTCGATCCCTCTTCAGCCCCTGCCTACAGACCGGAAGTCAATCCGAGACGTCGACGGATTCACCAAACCAAGGAACATTCTGTCATGGCAGGTTTGTCGCCTCCCTCTAATCAGTCCTCTCTATAACAAGGGCAGGTGTGTTACCTTGTCTAATACATTGCTTGCAATGTGTGTGACTTTACTCGCTATAACACTACAGAGGCGGGGCCTTAAATAATTATAATAAATTATGTTTATGTATTTGAAATGTATCAAGGTGTTTGTAAAATAATGTGATCCAGACGATGTGGGCGGAATTGGGGGTGGTGGATGATGCGGTGGGGGGAGGGAGGGGGAGGGTAGATTTCATTTTCTCAAATGGAGATATTTATGGTCTTGCCTCTGTTATAATTAACGCTTTGGAAAAGAGTAGCTTATTAAATTATTTTTTATTAATTACTCGTTTTAGTGAATTAATTATTTTATTTCGTTTTTTAAAAAATACTTAATTTATTTTTATTATATTTTATTTAGTGTTTTAATTATTTTAGTTTTATTAATCTGTTTTATATTTCATTTATTAATTTTATATATATTTTATAATTTTGATTTATTTATTTTGTACTTATTTCTTTAATTTTTATTATTTATTTTATTTTCTAATGTGTGTAATATCATGTTAATATATTTTATGTAACCACTCATTTTTAACTGTTATTCTAAAATTTATCAGATTATTTGTAAAGAATATATTATTTTACTCAATGTGCTCTTCATTTTTGTTATTATTATTATTTCTTTTTTTTCTTTCTTTTCTTTTGTAATCTGTGTCAAAATATTGTTTTATTTATTATTATTATAATTTTTTTATTTGTTTTTTACATATATTGCATGGAAGTATTTTCTTTATTATTTATTTTAATAAAAAATTTAATTCTTTAATCATTTAAACATCACTTTTTTCTTTTCTCCATTAACTATACATTGCGGTAAAATCCGGTTTTATTATTAGGCTTTCCGTATTTGATGAACATGAAATAACACACCTGCTCTTTCGCTTACATTAACACCTGTAATTAACCATTAGAGTAGTCTTAACTAGGCATTGTTTCATTACATTGTATAACTCATATAACGTTTGTATATATATGAATATAGCAATTATTCATATTATGATGTAGTATATATATGTTTGTATCATAGTGAATGATGCTTGTTGTAAATGTATATATATATGTATATATATGTATTCTATTTTATACATTGATCAATCTAGAGTAGAACCTGGATTGTGGAGATACATGGTATGAATGGTTATACTCAGACAAATGGAATTTTATATAGTGGGGAGAAGGCCATGCAATTTTTTTTAATGTTTTTATAAATGAAATTTGGGGGAGGGGACAAAAATTGTTTAAAACAAGTTTTTATTTATTTATTTATCTATTTATTTATTATTTTTATTATTATTATTATCATCATCATTATCATTATCATCATCATCATTATTATCATTATTATTATTATATTCTTTAAAAAAATTAATAGTGGAAAGAGTGGAGGGGCATGATATGCATTTTTAATGTTATATAACAGAAATACTTATTAAAAAATTGCAAGAAGTGTTTTTAAATATCTTTGTCTAAGCCAATGATTCGAACATTGTGTTTGAAGCATCTAATCCGACACTCATGCCACGTATTTCAACATCCTCATTCAGTCACCCTCTCATTTAGCTAGATCTATTGGTGTTATAATGTAGCATTATAACCCTTTAAGATGTTTGTGTTAATCCATCGGTTTAGTTTTCATATAATTCATCCTTGTTTTCAATACGATTAGGCAGTTATTTCTTTATGTTTATTATTAAAAATTTGGTTCGTTTTCTTTGATTTTACTTTAACCATCTTCTTCATTTCATGACCCATAATATAAAGCTGAAGCACTCCTTTAATTGGTTTTGCCCTGACTACCAGTTTGGAATTGTACCATGGGAATTGTGGGAACGAACGTTAATCAACCTTACTGTTTCGCCATACTGAGGAATGTCCTCTCCCACTCCCCATTAATCCCCTCAATGCCACTCCTTAAGTAGTGCATGACCTTAATTAATTCTAACTCCAACAAAATAACAGAGGTACTCTGTCTTTAATGGAAATAGAGGGCTAAACTCCACCATCGTTGCTGAAAATCATCCCGTAAATATACCAAGCTACCACGTGACTGATTTCCCTTCCGGTTAGCAGTAGTTGCTTTTCAAAGATGTATAGTTGATTGTTTTTGTTTTTTAAAGCGATGACTAAACAATAATTATTCTTGTTTCATTTATATGTTTCTCTCTTATTCTATTTTAATTGGATTTATTTAGCTGAAGCTTTATTATAAGACTATCGAAGTGTTAATGTGATTTAGTTTTTTTAATTAAATTAAATGATTTAAATATTATAAATATCAATACACAAAGGGAGCAGGTTTGTTATTTTTTATATTATTATTATTATTATTTTATTATTATTATTATTTAAATAATTATGACATTTAGTATCTTTTACCCAATAATTTGTTATCCCTTTGTTTCGTATTCCCGAGTTCCTAATTGGTTGATCTAAAAAAAATATTTTTAAATTTTTATTTTCTTTCTTTGCATTTATCAATGTACTAATACAACCATATAATTAAGTAATATAATATAGAATAGAGTCGGGAGGTACGTCTGCTGGATGATTCATTATATAGTTATTCAGTTTTGTTTAGAAATAAAACAATTGCAATGCCATATTTTAACAGTACCGACTAGAGTCGAGAGTCAACCCGACGGAAGTGATGTACAAACCCGGCGCTTACAGCCGGATGCGAGAACAGGTGCGTGATGCGCATGACAAACTCGACCGACACCGACAACTACTGGACCGATACCTGAACGAGTCGGGAGAAGTCTACCCTCAGCGTACGCGCAAAGCCGCGGAATTCGACGAGTCGTAAGTACAACATAAAATTATGATAATTTTAACGTGTATACATAAACTATTATGAAGTTCTCAAGAAATTACGCAGGTCTATGGAGTGGTTTCGATTGAAAATATGGCACGACAGTTGGCTTTCTGAATCATATAACTTGCCAGAAGTTTGATATTGACTTATTTTTTAAATCAG
This sequence comes from Symmetromphalus regularis, assembly GCA_032355785.1. Taxonomy (NCBI): domain Eukaryota; kingdom Metazoa; phylum Mollusca; class Gastropoda; order Neomphalida; family Neomphalidae; genus Symmetromphalus; species Symmetromphalus regularis. Next base: position 15,450 of record JAULBS010071380.1, on the reverse strand, counting down.
ACCAAATAACGGTATGTTTCTAATTATTTAATCCTTAAAAAAAAAAAGCAACATAAATGGGCACTTCCAAGAGCATTCCAGAAAAAAATACTTTTTTTTAATTGATTATTTTTATGTTTTTTAAATAATTCTTGATAACAAAATTCTTGTTTTAAAATAAAAGTTAACAACTACTTATAGAACTTTTAAAATAAAGAGACACAAAAAATAGAAATAATATATTTTCAAACATTAAAATCATGTTAAAAATATTCATCTGTCAGTACTTGAAGTTATCAAAACACCTGCATAAATTCCAAAGAGCTTCGTTATATTTTAATGATAGCAACTATGTAATCTATCGGATACTTTTGTACCAAACCGAAGTGTAATTTAATCATTGACAAAGTAATTTATGGTCTGAAATAACAGTGCACTAACAATTAACGCGTTAAGCATATTAATTTTTAGAGAATCGCTAATTTGTTTTGACAGCATAGACATAGGCTCTGTTTTGCATTTAAACTAACTACTTTTAAAAGCAAGAACATGCCTTTAATGACCTCACAGAAATGGCTTGGCTTGATTACTATTTGATGTTGGTTTGACTAAAGAGACTCCTACACCTCATCTGGAATGTCAACCCATACCTACCAGCTTCGATGAGGACAATGTCTGTTTGAACCATGGGCAGATAGAGAAATTTTACAAGTGGGTCTAAAAATATTTAATAGATATTTAATATTGGAAGGTCAAAAGATACAAAGGGATAAAATAAAAATTGGTGGCTGAAGTGGGTTCTTGAACCTAGACCCTCTGGATCTGCTTGTGCTAATAATAGGACTAAAGCAGTAGATGCCAAAGCTTAACTTATTTCATGTATGTTGCAGCTTGCTTGTGTTTTATGAATGCAATGTTGTTTTGTTTTCTCTTTTTTCACGTGTCTAGTTTTTACAGGGCTGGTGGAAGTAGTGGCCGCAGCTCGGTAAAGTATTGTTTTACTTACTTCATCTTACACGGCTTTGCATATATTAACATGAGTAGTAGGCGCACTACTATGGCACCAAGGCTGCATCCAGGATTAGATTGCAAGCTAGACTAATGTTTACGTTTCATATTAAACCCAATGAGAATGATTGGTACCAATGAAATTGTTATGTTGCGACTATGGAGACTAACCAGTCATGAACGCAAAGCAGGCGTACTCGTTGACATTTAATGTGACCTTGACCTACAAGTCACTAAGTGTACTAGCCTTATAAGCAGGATCTGTTAGCGATTTAACTAATTCCAAACATACTCATTGGGTTTAATATGAATTGCCACAAACCGCCTAACATGGATTTGCTATCTATTTGATCCTAAACGTAAACGAGTCTTACGTTCAAAATAGCCTAGCCCACACAAGCGCACATTATGACTTCACTGGTTTTAGATGTTATCACTGAGTTTAATGTGATGTACAAAACTAGTCTACACAACATCCTCTAGTTATTTGGTCTTGAACGTAAACATGGCGCCATAATGGTGAACCTGCTAGTAACGTATTTTAATGGGTCGTTCAGAATTGTTGATATTTTCTTATTCACAGGGATAAGATGGTCAAGACCTGAGTATGATTTTAAATGAATCATTAAAATGTTTATTGAAATCCTGAAATGCCAATTAAAATCTGTATTAAACATAAATAATAATAATTAATAATAATAGGAGAAAAATAAATTTAGAATAATAACAATAAAAAAATCTATCAACATTTTAGAATACTAATTTTTGGTACAAATAATCTGTGTTGGAAAAGTTAAATATTAATAATTATGAATGACCCCTAATATTGTCAAAATGAGATTAGAAGATATTAATTTGGCATCTAATATATAGCAGGGTTAGTAGAGTAAAGGACTGAATGTTTCAAAATGCTTCATTACACAGTTTCAAAACACATTACAGTAGTTATTTATAAATCATGCCATGAGATGACCAATGAAATGCTTTAACATTAGATAACATATTGAACTTCAGAGTTAACGGCCTTGCTTATGACTGGCGCCACAGATATTTTCATGTTTTCTTAATGACAATTATCGTTATTGTTTCGACTGATTTAGGCGATTGAGAATCTTTTGGATACATTATGTTTTGTGATTCAAATTATCAGTGTCACAAGTACATGTTTGCTGATGTTGAAAATCAGTTATTTAAAGGATACGACAATTGTTGCCATTGGATCAAGACAAATGTAAAATACTTTTTATTGGTTATAATGGAAAATGGTGTTGAGCCATCATGAAATTCAACTCGTGTTTTTTCGGTACAAACGTGAAAGTATATATATATATATATATATATCTTTAGCAAATGGCGTAATGTATGCTACTAAATGTAAATTACAATCGTATAAATTATTCAGGGTTGTTTTATTTGCAGTATAATTTAATTTTAAACTGAATGTTGCCTCGTAGTTTTTAAAAGTTTTTTTATTCCAATGTAATTTCAGTTACGGTACTGTTATTGAGATACATTGTATACATGTAGCTAATCTTATAATTGACATTTAGTTATACAAAATTGCATCAGGTCTAATGAATATCGAATGTTGACCACTGCATGTGATATTAAATTAATTATGTTTACATGTTGTTTTTGTGCAATCATTGAAACTGAACATTGTGTTATTTTTCAAACTGTTTCTCTATCGTTACACCACTCTCTTCCTGTGTATTTCACTAAACCATGTCTTAACACTGTGCAAATATTATCTATAACATTGATTGCTTTATACCAGTAAAGTGAAACCAGATACTAATTACCGTATACAAGCAAACTCAAACCAGATTTGCATTCGTTATACACGATGACGTCATATCAATGGGAGTGAAAAGGGGAGTATTATAATTACAAAACCAAATTTGGTTGCCAATAATAAATAACAGTCTTGTGCAAAAAGAGAGAAAAAAATGTATTTGTTAACACAACACAGATGTTGGACAATTAATGCTTTTTAATAATATATAATTGTAGAATAAACGTATAGTTGACAATAATAATAGGAATATTTCGATATGTTCTGTCGACACCAGCATAGCACAAATACAGTATACTATTATCCCGACCTCTGTAATCTCGAGTACTCGGGGTAACCAGACATCAGTGTATATTGTAATTGTTTGTATTGGCTGATCATTGATGATACTAACTCGAACTCAATTGATTTGTTCTAAATAAGCAAGTGTGTTGTTTTAAAATAGTGGAACAAGAAAAATATTTAATGAAAGCTTATTTTGAAAATTAATACTGTATGACAAGTTTTAATTACATATTTCTAACATAATATACCATAGCGTTAATATTAAATATTAGTTATATTTCACTAGGCATTTATGATTTAGTTAGTTAATTCATGGATTTTAAATATTACATTTCTGAATATTTGAATATTACATGTATGAATATTTAAATATTACATGCATGAATATATAAATTGTACATGCATGAATATTTAAATACTATATTCATGAATATTCAAATATTACAGGCATGAATATTTAAACATTACATCCATGAATATTTATATATTACATTTATGAATATTTAAATTTTACCTGCATGAATATTTAAATATTACATGAATGAATATTTGAATATTACATGCATGAATACTTAAATACTACATATCGTGTTTGATTAAAATCATTCGTATTACTAGATACATTAAAATGATCTTCACTAACTTGTTATATAAATATACAACTATTTATTTTTTTCTACAAGTAAACCAAATTAAAAACAGGCTTGTTGACTATAGATAATATATGTGTATTTTTGAACTAATTCTTTTTTATATTTATGCACTCAGTTATGTGTGAATGTGAATTTTAACATTTACATGCACTGAATACTTTTATTAAAATATTTTAATATTAACATTCATATTTGCTGCCCATTAAAAACTAATTGATTAGAGGTCAAGGTCATTTGATAATAAGTTAACTATTGAAAGACATTATGCATTAGAACTAAAAATAGCTTTAAAATTATATATTACTGTAAATACAGTAAGTTAGGAAATAGGTTGTTTATAAAATATATTGCATTAATTTTGTAATTGAAAAAGTAAATATTAACATCACCTCATTAAATTGTTTAATCATGGCTGCTAATAATAACATGTTAATTAAGTCACGTGGTTTACAGAAGAAATCTGCTGTGGTCATAGGCTGCTCTTTTATTTATTGAAAGGGGTCTTTACGTAAATTTTGCCACAGACCCTCACTTTCCTACCATACCATATGAAACCCATCACAGCATAAGTCCCACCTACCATTACCATCACGATTCAATATCCTGGATTCGCCCCTGAAGGAAGAAACAGTCGATGAACACTGCTTGGATCAGACAAAAATCAAAACGGATCCACTGAATAGTGTTACTTCTAGGACATCTGGCACCGCAGGTGCAATCTGTACCACTGATAGTTTGTAAACCATTATGTTGATGTTCCAGAGATTTTAGTAAATTTTATATCAGTAGCAGACGTGGGAGGGGATTGTTAAATCAAGTTAACTCCACAGTTGCCAGCATTTAACACACTAATGCATGACGCAAGAATTAAACATTTTAACCTAGCAACACGGAAGTATGTCTACCTGTTGCCATTTTAAATAGAACTTTTGTGCTGTTTACAAAGAAACAAAAAGAAACCAAAAAAAGCAAGAAACTATACAATTCAAACTAAAAAAAGAATTCCCAGCCAATTGGCCCCCAAAGAGTTGTCTACCTTGGTTCTGCAAAGTCTAACTTGGTCATCCCTACAGAGTGCGCCACCCGCGCCATCACAACCTGCCATGTCAGATCTACGTAGACGATTGAGGAAAACTATCTGCAAAAGTAAACGAGATCCAAACTACTACAAAGAGTAAATGACGTCATCAGCAAGCCTCCGTATCATTGGTGAGTATTGAGGGGCGTGGTCTTCTTAGAGCCTCCCACCGACGCCATCACCGAATATCACCTTCCTCTACTTCCCTCCATATACACATATTCCAATTAGAAACTGCGTGTTTATCCTCTCTCAGCACCCACTGTATTGTATCTTCATACCGTAGTCAACCAGAGTAGTTTCCCTTGATTTTTTTATATATTTTTATTTTTGGACTGTTGTATAGTTTAAATTTTTAAATGAGCCAATCGGCTATCAGTTTATATATTTTTTTAAAACAATCATCAAGACGTCTGTAATTAATTGTTTCAGAATGATAAGGTATGACATGCTTCAAAATGTTTGGCATCAAACGTGGATATACTGTTACGTTGATACAATGTTGAAATGCCTGCTTGTTGCCTAGTTCCCTCTCCTAACCTTGTTCGTTCTTATTGGCAGACGCTTATCAGCAAGCTTAGTTTAAAAGCTTTCTTAATGCTCAGCTTAAGCTTCATAACTACATCTTTGTTTTCCAGCACAGCCGAGGTAATTAGAAGAATATTATTATATTAGTAAACGTCATGTAATATTTACACTTTTGTTTCAGAGCAGCTGGTGTTGGAATTGGAATGATCTATTAATAAATTAATTTTAAAATAGCATTAGAATCATCACGTTATGAAACAAAACCAGTTAATAAGGATAGTTTATTCATTTATTATAATGAGACTTTAGTAATTAAAAATATAGTTCATTAATTTTAATTGACATTAAAAAAATTGTCCAGGAAAAGTTGGGTTTTTTTTCTTTTTTAAAGCTAGGACAACACTAGTATATTATTAATTTTTCATCACTATTTTGGATTTCTCAAAGGGATGATAAAGACTGAACTACGGTCACGTTTTATCCCATATAGCCCATGGATTCTTTAATGTTCTGTAAGGGTTTGAATACTATATAATGTGTCTTACGCAGATATACAGTTGAACATGATGCCATGTTTTTGTAGAGTGAGCATTCTAGATATTCAGAATGGTTTTTTCGTTGTGGTTGCTAACCTAGTAAAACGAGTTTTAAGAGGAATATCTACATTCAGTGAAAACCAGTAGTAATAAAAAGATTAGGTCAGGAAAAATAAAATATATTTAAAGTTTCAAGACCTTGTTAGTCACATCTGATAAGGGGATTTCATAGGCAATTCTCTGGAACACTTTGTAATGAATAGTTCTTGTACTTTTACTAATAGTTACACAGATATAATGCAAGCAAATAAACTGCCTATTTTAAAGCAAATCTTAGAAACTTCGATACACACAAGCAAACTGTTTCATTTTTTTACTTGGTGTAATTTGTTTTTCAGACGTCTATCCCCTCTGTGCCTTCCGCGAATTGCATTTTATTTTCTGAAAGTGTGTACTCTGGGAGTTACATTTCAAAGAAGACTTTTATCTGCCTATAACGGCAGACTTGCAGTACTAAAATAAATACTTTGTTTGTATTGCAGAGGCGACACTACGAGTAGAAAGGATAAGTAGAGGAAACGTCATCGGATCCAGAAGACCCGACGAAGAAGACTAGTGTCGAGATTTGATCAAACAGTTCAAACAGATTTTGTACATTTTATTTCGATTAGAAGGCTTAACTTCAATTGTTTCAAGATATTTATGTATTATCTATCCACAGCAATCCTCTAGGACTTCTGTATTATTCACAGCAATTCTCTAGGCATCTGCAATACGTATTAAAAGCAATTCCATAGGTCTTTGTATTAGTTATTACAGCACTGTCCTGAACGTTATCACCTTCCTTTACCACATCCTCTAAAACAAACGCTTCAAAATTACGAATGAACTTATGAAAAGATTGAGAAAAGTTGGAGATTTCGTTAAATATCATTTAATATTTGTTACTTTGCTGGAAAGGTCACCCGATTTCGAAATGGAGGATGTGCATAAACATTTTGATCTATATCGTTATTTTTTAAGGATAAATTGATATTTTAAATTGAAAATTATCAAAAGACGTTAAGTATAATAATGGATGTGTGGGTGACCCTATAAACTGACTCAAAAGATTGCTGGAATCTTCTCGTTTTGAACTAGTCTTCGTGAAATGCAAAAACGTTTATCCTCATATAGCTGTTTTGAGTGTACTGCAGAATTGTTCTATACAAGAACCCTTTTTAGTTTTCCCCATCTGGTTTTCTAGAGCTTTAGTATTAAACGCGAAGTTGAAACATTGCAGCAATGTGGAAAAGGCCATCAATGACTTATATGTGGAATTGTTCTTCTGTGTCGCCATTTCTTCAGGTGTTTTGGTCTTCCCTTCGGAGCTTTTGTAACAGCAACTGAATTCTGTTATCATACACGCCATTTCAGTTGTCATCATTTCTGGATTTGATGGAGAGTTATAAACAAAAAATTAAATAAATATAATATATTAATATACGGCACAGCAGGCTGTAGTTTTTAAACAAATGTTGTTTTTTTGTTTGTTGTTGGGTTTTGTTCTAAAAGGGAACCTTGTTAAAGAAATATTTATAATATATTGGAAACAAAAGTTTCTAAAATATTTTGATGAAAGAAAAAAAGGAGTGAGTTATCACCCTATTTCGCTACGGGTCTGATTTTGACCTAGAGTAACCTTGGGAAGAGTATGTCATAAAGTATTTTGAGACTTTCGACACTTCCAGACTTCTAGGAACCTGATAATCCTCGGCCGAGTTCAGTACGAAATTGTACGCGGGTGTTAGCTAGACTGGTTTTTATGCTTTTAATTTTAAACCAAACTAATGTTAAAAACCAGTCGAACTGCTCGGTAGCACCCGTCAGTATTAGCTCGTACTGAGCAGAACATTCCTAGAAGTAGACCCATATGACGTCAAAACCATGGCACATGCTTATTTAATGTATGCATATGACGTCATTAATTTCCCTTTTAGAGGTGCAAGCGTTGGTTTGTCAGAACTTTTACTCACGAAATTGCTCCGATTAGCACGACAAATCCCTGATGCTGACGTCATTAAATAGGTCAGACGTTGAATATTCTTAGAGATATTCTAAAGCGCTTTTCTTGCAAAGCATACAAAGATGGTGATGTCATAGCGAGGGTGTTATTTATTGCCTGCATGTGGTGTCGGTAAATACCTAAAGGGTTAAAAGAGAACAATACTGGAACTGCCGTGCTACTGTAAAATATTAACAAGCGAACACTATATTTGTGTAACACTTAATTTATGTACAGATTCATACGTGTATATTAATTACTGGCTTTTCGTGCTGTTTGTTGCACATATTTTGTTCCCTTTAGTCACATGGTTAATTCAGCTACCCAGTTTAATAAAAGTGTCATTTGACAAATACTTTCTGTGACTTGTCTTGTTGTTGTTAAATAGAGTTCTTTAGATGACAAGGAAAATAGTTAAACACTTCTGTATAATTATTTGACAAAGACTCAAGAAATAAGTACCACCATGGGCGTAAATCCCGGGAGGGGGGGAGACGGGTGGACACGTCCCTCCACTTTTTTGACAGGGGGGACGCCTATAAAATTACCCCCCACCCCCATTTTTGCTTAGAAAAACGGAATATTTTTTTTTAATATAAAATTAAAATGCCTAAATAATAATCTTTACCAGTATTTCTCTTTATTGTATACAATGTAACATTTAACCATGTCGTCTTAGCGCAAATATACCGAAGTACACAAGTGGTCTATAATGTTGGGGGAGGGCAGCGGGATGATCCACACTTTTTGGACAAGGGTATGTTCCGCACCCGCCCCCCCACTTTCAGGAACGTATTTTCGCCCTTGAATACCACAATGAAATCGCCTACAGTGAGAAAAGAAAAACTGACGGCCATTTTAATCATATTTACTTACATTCACTGGTACTGGTTTCAGAGAGAAATAATAGTTATAATATGTATGGAGGTATTACAAGATAATGCAGATTTAATACTGATGTTAATTTCCAAGATTCGAAAGTTGACATGCATAGCTGGGAAACTAAGACATCCGGCAATTATACGATAATGCAAACACTATGAAAACATATTATTTTGATCTTTCTTTTCCTTCACTGGAGATCACAAATACTTCGTTAAAACACTAACATCATTGGAAATATATATTAAGGAATCGTGATTGGAAGATTTTTTGGTATAAAAAAAAAGAAAAGATTTAATCAGTCTAAATTCATTTTTACACATCTTTCTATTAATCAAATTGTGTGCTGTGTTTTCACTTTTGGATTCTGTTTAAGTGTGCATCTTTAAGATTCAGTGAATGGAGCAGCAGCATAATCAAGTCATTTGCAATTTCATTTTTTTATATTAACTTTAAACTACATAATTCTTCTATATGGTGATCAAGATCTTTATCAAGAAAATCTTTTAATATTGTTTAAAATTGAAGATCTGTGTGCAAAAACTCGGTAACCCATATTTTTGATGTTTTTGGTACTGTTATACCCGGCAAACCACATTGGCTTTATTAAAGCAAACACTACCTTCAGAACGACACTCATATTAAAGTAATAAAAAAGTGCGTAATTTTTTTTTTTTTTATAATTTCAGTTTGGTTGAGAACAAGAACATGATAACCCATTTCGTTATTACTACAATATACATGTATCATTGTATTTTCTGTGTTTGTCATAACCAGGTCCAGATTTATAATGGGGCAAAGGGGGCAATTGCCATTGGGCTCCCAGATTAAGGACTTCCTTTATTAAGAAGATGTACTAATTATAACATTTGTTCTATTCATTTTTTTTTTTTATTTGTCATGTAATTTAATTTCTATGTTGAGAAGCCCCAAAACCAAAAGAGCCATTCCCCCACCCACTCTCCGAAGGTCTAAATATAGCACTGGTCATAACCGGGTAACCCATCATAAAATCCTTATTTTCTCAAAATGGCCGCAACGTTCTTTTGTTGCGGTGTCATGAATTTTCAGTTTGTTATAACCAGGTCCAGATTTATAAGGGGCCATTGCCCCGGATCCCCTGCCAGAGGGGCCCCCATATTAAGGACTTCCTTTATTAAAAAGATGTAATCATTATAAAATGTGTTCTATTCCTTTTTTTAATTTTTTTTTGTCATGTAATTTCTATGTTGAGGGGCCCCCGAACATGAAGAATCCCGGTCCCCTAAGGTCTAAATCCGGCTCTGGTCATAACCGGGTAACCCATCACAAAATCCTTATTTTCTGAAAATGGCCGCAACGTCGGTTACCGGGTTCTTTCACGTAGGTCTTCAATTGTGCAATGGTTCATTGCTGAAATCAATCGATTTGATAGTCTTCGGAGTTCTTTCCAGTAATTATTTACAAATATGTTTACAGACAGTTTTAAAGATCTCATAAATATATAAAATACATGACACTGCAACAAAAGATGAAATGATGTTTTGAAACCATCAGTGATGCATGTATCCGTTTAAAGAATTTATTTCTATGAAACAGCACATCAGGATGCACCTAGGGATCACCCATCTCCCATGCTGTTTGTATTCTTAATAAGAATGTGCTAAGAACACAAGACAACAGGCTAAGTCGAATTCATTATTAGAATGTGGAGGTTAATAAGTTTACTGTTACACAATAAGTTTTGTTTGTCATGTTAGGTAAACTGAACACACCTAACCTGTTTTCCCAAAAGTAATGTTTTATTTAACGACGCCTCTTAGACTAGAGCACATTTTTATCTTATCATCGGCTATTGGACGTCAAACATATGGTCATTCTGACATATTTTTTAGAGGAAACACAATTCCGCTACATAGACTACTCTTTTCAATAAGCAGCAAGGGGTCTTTCATATGTACCGTCCCATAGACAGGATAACACATGCCACGGCCTTTAATGAACCAATTGTAGATCACTGGTTGGAACGAAAAATAGTCCAAACCGGATATCGGTCCCCTGAGAAGGATCGATCCGACGATGGACCGGTTCACAGGCGAACACGCTACCGTTTGAACTACATCCCCCTCATAAAATTAAATAAAGTTTGTTTTATTTAACGACGCCTCTAGAGCACACTCATTTATATCTTGTCATCGGCTATTTGATGTCAATCATATGGTCATTCCGACATATTTATTTAGATGAAACCCGCTGCTGCCACATAGGCTACTCTTTCGGAAAAACAGCAAGGCGTCTTTTATATGCATCGTCCCACAAACAGGACAACACATACCACGATTGTTGATGAATAAGTTGTGGACCACTTGTTGGAACAGAAAATAGCCCAAACCGCAAATGGGTCCGATGATAGACCGGTTCACAGGCGGACACGCTACCGTTTCAGCTATATCCCGCTACATTACATTAATAAAATATTTTATTTATATACATGTATTTGTTTTAATGACCTCACAGACACCCTCCCCCCCCCCCCCCACCCTACACATTTCAGCAATAAAATTGTCAATAACATGCTCACTGTCAAAGGCGGTTGGTGAGGTATTCTTCTGCTTAACACTTGGAAAATGAAATCATTAGCAGATCCAGGGCAGTCTGTAGCCCCCTTTTATCATTTTTTTTTTTGAAGGACGTGAAAATTAACCGTCACTCATCACATTTGGATCCCCCCTTTCAAAAATCGTGCATCCGTGCATGGAAATGGTGATGAAACAACATATCTTCAAAATACATGTATTATACGTGGGGGTGGGGGTGTGGAGGTGAAAAAAAAATTTGTAGTCAGTTGATCAATATTGGTCATAGTTTAAAGTTACTGTCACCCCCCCCACCCACCAAAAAAAAAATTAATAATAATAATTGAAAACAAGTATCACTATTAGTCATATTTTAAAGTTTAGAGTTACTGTTTCAACTGTTTTAAAATGTATTTTTTGTGGCACTATAAAGCTGTTTTGTTTGACTAAACTGCAATTATCAGTGTTGTGGAGCTGATTCGGAAAACTGATCCTAGACATAGCTATTCCTGAAAATGAAACAGCCAAAGTGTTGACATGTTTTTACAAGTACTTCTAAGACAGGCAGTCAATGCTCTGTATTTAAAGTTCTCGTTTTAGTTCTTTTAAATGTTTTGTTCTGTTAGTGTTGCATTAAATATTATATATGTATCATGTTCGTATTTTTAAAATAAAGGTTACATAGGTACCAATCATGGGCATAAATCCTGAGGAGGGCGGGGGACATACCCCAACCTTTTGGACAGGGGGTAATCGTATATAATTATCCCCCACTTTTTACTTCGAAAAACTGAAATAAAATGCCTAAATAATAATCTTTTTCAATATTTCTCTTTATGATATCAATGTAACATTTAACCATGTAGTCTTAGCGACATCATACCGAAGTACACATTGTAGTTTGAAAGTTTTAGCTGGAAAAGGCATTACAAGAAAACGAAATTTTCGAAACAAACCCTTCCCCCGGTCCCGTCGCCCCCCACTTCCTTGAGGCGATTGTCGCCCATGGCACCTAAAATAGAGTAAGACAGAAGACCATAATAGTCATAGAAAAAAAAGTCACCTCGTCCACGAAGGGTAGTTGTTCTATTCAGTAGTCGATCATGGTACACAGCAGAAAGATACCTTTATCAAAATTGAAAATACCTCTTTTCTTCATGATACATGTGGGGAGCGGGATCTAGCTCAAACGGTAGCGTGTCTGTCTGTGAACGGGTCGGTCGTCGGATCGATCCTTCTCAGTGGACCCATATGCATTTTGGGCTATTTTCCGTTCCAACCAGTGGTCCACAACTGGTTTATCAAAGGCCATGGTAGGTGCTGTCCTGTTTATGGGACTGTGCATATAAAAGGCCCCTTGCTGCTTATCGGAAAGAGTAGCGAATGTGGCGGCAGTGGGTTTCCTCTAAATACATATGTCAGAATGACCTTATGATTGACATCCAATAGCCGCTGATAAGATAAAAATCAGTGTGCTTTAGTGGCGTCGTTAAATAAAACAAACTTTGTTTTAACATGATATTCTTGTGGATGAAGAATTTATATCAATTTGAGAATGCAGATACATTCTAATTTTGTTAGTTTGCTTTTGTTTGTTTTGTTTAACGACACCACTAGAGCACACTGATTTATTAATCATTAGCTATTGAATGTCAAATATTTGATAATTCTGACATATAGTCAAGTAAGAGCCAGCTTTATACAGGTTTTGAACTACTGTCATCTGCTTGAGAGTCCGATGTCCTACCACTGGACTACCGAGGTTCATATATTCTAATTGTGACATATTAATGTTATGTTTTGGTGAAGGATTTACAGTAATTCACAGAAATTTATTATTTCATATCCATTACAAAACATTATTTTTTTAATTGATTTAATGATGTATTTGATAGAGAAAATTTCCTAAATACACTGAAGTTAAATTTTAAAATATTGTGCTCCATTATAAAATAAGTTTTGCCAAAAATTGTAGGACTCAACCTTTTTATCAGTGCCTCCTCATTGATTTATTTTGTGCTTGCAGGTGTTCGGAACTCCAACTCGCAACCTACTCGTGATAAATCTGTACGACAGGGTTCGTTCGGTGCTCAGTCAGGTCTACCTCTGTCCGCTCAGGTAACTCAAACACAAGGGCAGCAACCTCAGGTCACCCAACTGCAAGGACCTCCATCTCCTCAAATACCAGGTACACACATGTCTATGTCCTCAATGTCGGCATTTATTTACAGCTGATCATCTAGTACGCAGGGCTCTTGATGAGACTTTTTATCTTGGGGTCAGTGACCCACAAGTCAGTTCTTTTGGAATGACTTGTAGAAAATTAAGACCCATGAGCTTAATTTTACTTATGTTTCAGGGTCATTTCATTTGTTTTAATTTGTTTTCTGGCCTGTAACATACATAGTACATTGTAAATTGAGTTTACAAGTTTGTGATGTCGACATGGGCTTTGGCATAGTGAGGCAATTTAACATGGCAGTCTTGGTTTTAAACAGGTTCTGTTCATTTTCCATGCAAATTTGTTTCAACTTTACATCTGAGAACAAAGGTCCTTTTTTCTTCTTAAACAATTTTTTTTTAAAGTAAGGATCAAAACAAGACAATTGTGTGTGTCGCTAAAACTTGGCTCCTTGTGATTTCACACGTATTTGAGTCATCAAGAGCCCTGTAGAATGCATAAATGTGTTTAATGGTCATTACAACTAATAATTTTGCTTTTCTTTTTGTGTTGTGATCTATAGCCTAACATTCATTTATTAGTTTGGAAATATAATACAATCTAAACCAACACCTGTCTAATCCAGACTTATTTTCTTAGTTTATAATTATCTTTTAACACTTGAACATAACTCCAGTCTAATGATGCGCTCTGTCACAGTTTTATAGGTCTGTATTCTGCAGAAATAACCTAAGGGCTTGTAAAAAATTAATATAAATTAGAAATATTAGTCTCAAGTGACCAGGGGAACAATGCAGAGCCCTGCCCCAGGGCATACCGCCACTCTTGATGGCCTTGCTCTCAGTGGAGCCATTGGGCTGTTATTAATTTTATGTGGTTCAGATATGGCCTGTCCACATTGTTTTTGGGTGTGTTTTTTTTGTAAATGTTAAGCAGTTTTAGCAGGCTGTGCCTGGATGGTTGGTTGGTTGTATTTATTTCCATGCTTACATTCAATTAAGTTTCAAGCTCACTGTCCTTGGCACACAATTCAGCTTCCTTTGCTGTCTGTCCAGGACAGAGGTTAGTGTTAGTATGAGATACGAAACCCGCTGCTTTTCGATAAACAGGAAGGGATCTTTTATATGCACTATCCCATACACAGAATAGCACAAATCACGGCCTTTGTTAAACCAGTTGTGGACCACTGGTTGGTATAAGTGGTATAAACCTACCCTCTGAGCCTTGCGGAGCACTCACTCTGGGTTGGAGCCGATATGGAGATTAAAAATCCCATGCCTTGACTGAGATTTGATCACAGTACATACCAAACTTGAGTCCAATAGCTTAACCATGGAGGCCGGTCATGCCTGGAATCCCAGATGACAGTGGGTATATAAACTTACTCTGTGATAACGGTTGTGTGTGGAGTGTGTGTGTGGAGAGTGTGTGGGTTGTGTATGGAGAGTGTGTGTTGTGTGTGGAGAGTGTGGGTTGTGTGTGGAGAGTGTGGGTTGTGTGTTGAGAGTGTGGGTTGTGGCTTACTCTGTGATAACGGTTGTGTGTGGAGAGTGTGTGTTGTGTGTGGAGAGTGTGGGTTGTGGGTTGTGTGTGTAGAGTGTGTGTTGTGTGTGGAGAATGTTTGTTGTGTGTGTGGAGAGTGTGTGTTGTGTGTGGAGAGTGTGTGTTGTGGCTTACTCTGTGATAACTTGTGTGTGGAGTGTGGGTTGTGTGTGGAGAGTGTGTTGTGTGTGGAGAGTGTGTTGTGTGGAGAGTGTGTGTTGTGTGTGGAGACTGGGTTGTGTGTGGGGAGTGTGTTGTGTGTGGAGACTGTGTGTTGTGTGTGGAGACTGTGTGTTGTGTGTGGAGAGTATGTGTTGTGTGTGTAGTGTGTGTTGTGTGTGGAGAGTAGTGTGTTGTGTGTTGTGTGTGGAGAGTGTGTTGTG
>JAULBS010071369.1:0-21499 GCA_032355785.1 Symmetromphalus regularis | reverse complement strand
CGTCCAATAGCCGATGATAAGATAAAAATCAATGTGCTCTAGAGGCGTCGTTAAATAAAACAAACTTTACTTTATACTTTGCTATTAGATGTCAGGCATATAGTTATACGATTCCTGGTCTTTAGAGAAAACCCGGTATTTCTACTTGCTACTTTTATCGAATAACTTTCCTACATAGAGGACAGCACATACCACTGCTTTTGATAGACAAGTCAGTGTATGTGGTGTACACTTACACACTGAGCCTTGAGGATCACTTTGAATTCTAGCCGGTATCGAGATTAAAAGTCTAATACTTCGATTTGACTCCAGCACCTACCAGTCGTGAGATCGATAGCTTAACTACTAGGTTTACGAAGAATGTTGAAAAACCTTTCAGACAGTTGGTTGACATTCATTTATTTCAACCAAAAGCAATCAGTTTTCGTGTACATTAAGTCACACATACAGTTATACAATGGCGACATGTACAATTCACAATATAAAAATTATATATATATATAATGAACATCAAAGTAGCACACACAAAAACATTTTTCTATCGAGATTATTGATAAGGAGATTTACTTTTAATACTTTAATTGGGGTGGAGGGCGTTACTGGAAAACTTGTACTCCTGAGTGGCTTCAAAAAGAAATTTTCCTTAAGTTGCGAAGGTATTTAACATTTTGTAAACTAAGTAACTGAATTAATTTAAATGTTGAAGGTTTCTTCCAGTAACACAGTTTAATATATTTAGAACGTAAATCAGTATAAAATGGACAATACAAAATGAAATAGAATTCATCTTCAATAAGGTTTTCATTACACGGAGCACAAATCCTTTGCTCACGTTGAATTTGTCGATATCGACCAATTTCTATAGACGAAAAATTGTAAGTAGTAAGTTGCACGTAAACGTAGATGTAAACGTAAATGCACAACTAAAAGCTATTCTCAAAAAAGTGTAAACGTAGTTTTACACTGAACCTGAGTGTACATTTACGTGTGACGTCTGACACAACTAGCGGTGCAATAAATTGTAAAAAAAATTGGCACACCGACATGCACAATCATTGCCAATGGTTCCAGTTTTAATTATAGCAAAAATGGTACAAAGACAGGGCAATAAATCACTTGTACAAAAATAAAAATCACCTGTATTGCTGTAGTTTATATTGATTACTGAAAACATCTCTTTCTTACCGGACTATTAAGCAACACACTTATCGTATATGGATCAAGGTCAATAGTGACGTCATATCTAAATTGTCTTCAATAAGCATCAGTGACACCGACATTTGTTCCCTTCGAAAGAGTGACAACCAAATATTACCCGTGATATTTCTGATGTATTGGAAACGTATTTGCATCTATAACGCATGAGATGTAATAGTACTAAAAAAATCGGTAAGACATTTACTATATCAACGACAACACTACCCCTACCACCAACACCTTATATAAAAATACATAAACTACCTAATTCTCTTGCCCCCCACCCCATAATTCTGAATGAAAACATAACCTCGTGTCCACTTGAAACTCAGCGCTTCGTGCCTGTGTTACCCCCTCGCCCCCTCCCGCCCCTCCTTAATGTTTATTTGCTTCCGCCGTGCCTGTATATTCATGACAAGAATTATGAACCATTTAGTATGGACAGTTTCCATATATATATACATGTACTAGTATATATATTTATTGTACAGTATGAAATTTTATGGATTTATTTCTTTTCATTTTTTTCAGGTATTGGTGACACTTAGATTTCTGGCAATAGGTTGTTTATTTGAATATTTCACATTGTTATTGAGATTTTTTGCTCCCATGCTACTTTAGTCTACCATTTAATGTTCCAAAATATTAAAGCTTTTGTTTTTTTAACGTAATATAACACTGATAATATCATTGTGTTGCTATCAGTCAAATAGGTCGTTAATACGATCTTCTCAGGAGGATTTAAAATGGGAAGTAGTCATCATTTTTATCATGGTTTTGTACCAATGTCATTGATGACGTAATTCGAGGTAAGAAACAGCCTTCAAACTTTGTTATATAATACATAATATTATTGAGGCGCGCGGTAATTTGTCCACTACACTTTCATAGCCGGATTGACGCCAACTGTCTGCTATCACAGACATTTCATTGTCTGTCCAGACGTTTCATTGTCTGTTCAGTTCGGTTTCCTTTTTTTTTTTTACAGACGAACGATTGTAGCAAACGACAAACGAAAGTACTATCTGCGCAAAATTATGTTGTTTAGGCCGGAAATCGCGATTTCTTGATTTCACAAATTAAAGAGTTACATTTTTTTTTAATCGTATATTTACGTTCAATTAAGTTCCGTCTACGTTTACGTCTAGCTTCGAGAAAGAGGTAGTGCTCACACGTAAATTAAATTTACGACCAGACGTAGCTGTCTATTGTAAAGGTAAACTTAGACTTTTTCGAGAATAAGGGTGTGCAGAGCACCTGTTTTTAAATATGAAACTTCGGATCACGTAAGGCAACTTTTTAGTCCAGTAATACTGAAGACAATGGTTATCAGCTAAATATTTATAGATAAAACATTTAGAAGAAGCTTCTCCTTGTAACAAACCGACAGAGTTGTTTGACTACCTGCCGTGTTTTTGCAGGCATGTTCTCTCTATGTACATTTATGCTTTTAATATTTTTCTGCAACGTAGGCCTATAAAAACACTGCTCAAGATTTCCCAAAGAATCAAAACGTTTGGTTATTTCTTCCATTCGATGATATTTGACTGAAAAGTTCACAAACCATACCATATTATTGGAACCTGGTGTTATGTTTTTGGAAACCCAGGACCATTGAAACCCAGAAATGAGAAATGGACAACAGATATTAATCTCAGTTTAACCCATGTTTAATCCATCGAACTGACAAGACGTTTTGCATAAAAAATTAAAACGAGATACGTAGATAAATTTACGGTTTCTACGTCCATACTCATTACAGCAATTAAAACACACCAAAAGTTTCAAGGACACTTGGTACGTTATAAGGTAAAAGAACGTATATTAAAAAGAAATTACCTACAACATGAAGGGAATATGTTGGAGTATTTAAGAATTAGTAATCCTAGAGAATTTTATAAGAAATTTAAAAATAAAAAGTCAACACAGTAAATGTCCCTCTTAATTAATTATATGATCATTTCAAGTCACTGTCTGGTCGGACTGATGATGCTGATTCACATACATTTGGTGTAGATGATAATAATACTTGTATGTATGAAGAACTAGATGTTGACATAACAGTAGAAGAAATCGATATGGTAATACACAACCCAAACACAAATAAATCTTGTGGCCTAGACCGGCTCCTAAATGAATATTTTATTGAGTGTACAGAAATATTGTCACCACTTTTGCTTGTTCTATTTAATAAAGTGCTGAACTCTGTTTTCTTTCCCCGAGACTTGGTCATCCGCAATAATTGTGCCTGTACATAAAAAAGGGGCATTAGTCTGTTAAGCCGTCTTGGAAAGCTTTTTACTTCTATTTTAAACAACAGATTACTCGAATGGTAGGAAATTCATAATATCGTAAGCGACGCTCAGTTTGGTTTTAAACCAGGTTTCAGTACAGTAGATGCAATTTTCTCTTTACATTCTATAATTGCAAATACTTTAGGTAGGAAAGGAAGGCTATATTGTGCATTTGTAGATTTCTCTCGGTAAATAGAACATATTTATGTCATAAATTATCGAAAGTGGGAATCCGGGGTAAATTGCTAAATGTAACATGATCATTGTATCAAAATGTTAAATCGTGTGTAACCTTGGATGGAAAATTAACAGATTACTTTAGCAGCGACCTTGGCTTAGCAGAAGGGGAGGTAATTTCACCAATTTTATTTAATATATATGTTAATGACAGTGAAATGTTTTTCTTACAAACTAACGTTGACCCAACTTATTTTCTCTTATTAATGTACGCAGACGGCATGGTTCTATTTTCCGAATCAGTAGAAGGTCTACAAATTCTACTAGATAACGTATCCATATATTGTAACAAATGGGAACTGTCGGTTAATGTTGAGTAAACCAAAATGATTGTCTTCCGAAAGGGAGGCATTGTTACACAAAAGGAAAAATGGTCGTTTGATGGTATATATTTAGATATTGTTGATGATTTTATTTACTTAGGTATTGCATTTAATTATAATAACACATTCAATGCTACGCAAAAACATCTATCGGATCAAGGCAGAAAAGTTAAATTTGCAATGCTACGTAAGTTAGCAGATTATTCTTTGAACTATACAACTCTCTTAAACTTGCTTGACACATATGCTACTAGTATTTTATCATACTCATCAGAGGTATAGGGTATGCATAGAAGTAATAATATAGAACAAGTCCATATTGATTTTTGTAACAAACTGGTAGGTGTACCACAAATCTACTCTAATGCATCTGTATATTGTGAATTAGGAAGATGTCCAATGAAATACATAAGACTACAGAATTCTTAAATACTGGATAAAATTATTGAACACAGAAAATTGTATATTGAAAGCAGCATGTAATAATTTGGTATTACTTAATAATACATTAAATTCTTGTTCCAAAAACTGGGTAAGTTTTGTTAAAAAATGTTTAAATGATCTGGGATTTGGTAATCTTTTGATATCACAAAGCGTTGTTAACGAAACACATACCCTTTCAATAATTAAGCAGCGTACCAAGCTAGTCAAACTCTATTAAACGAAATTCAGACCTCATCTAAGTATATGCTATACAGACAAGTGGTAGATGATATTTCTTTAAAGTTCTAAGCAAATATATACCTCCTCATTATAAAAAGTGCATAACTAAACTGAGATTATAACTAAGAAATTGAAAGAGGGAGATATATAAAATTGAACGTAATAACAGAATTTGTAAACATTGTTAAAGCGATATTTGCCCATTATTAATTTTTTTTACATTAAATTATATTATAGACGTAATCCTTCTGTTTTTAAATTTATACAATTTATGCGCATTGAAAATATTAAATGTCTGATTAATATAGGTAAATATATTTACATGTCTAATAAATTAAAAGTCAGTGACAATTTGTTATAATTCTTCTGTTTATGTATATTATTATTATATATATATTTCTATATTGTATTATTATATTGTATGTATATATCGTTATGTAGTGTATGTATATTATTATTATGCTATATTATGTTATATTATTATATTGTGTGTATATATATTTATAAAGTATGCATGTATATTTTTATTATGTGTATATTACGTTATATTATTTTAATGTTTGTATATGTTTGGCTGATAAGCTTGTAGCTTAAAGCAATAAACTATTTGAATGTTTAAAATTATATCATAATTAAAGTATACCATAATATAATAAAAGAAAAAAGAATTGAGAACATTACCTTCTGTTGAAGAGTTAGAATAAAAACATTAAAAAGATTCGTTCCGTATAACTACTGGAAGTAAAACAGGGCTGTGTTATCTATCCCTAACTCTTTCTAGTTATCATTGAGTATACATTTTAATATTTGTTTAAAAGCTTTATATCAGTGTTTCCTACAGAGAGTGCAAATGCCCCATAGGGGCGGTGAAAAGATGCAGGGGCGGTGAGGAAAAAAGGGCGGTAGAGTGGCATCAGAACCAAGTAATCATTAAACATTTATTGTACATAATCCATATGACAAAATCTAAGTTACAAACACAAGAAAGACATATGCTTTGAAAATAATACAATTAACATAAAAAGTTATATTAGGGTTGGGTAAATAATGAACTCTTTTTTTTGTTAAGAATGTGTGTATAGCATTTTTTATGGCCATTTAGATTAGTGATTACAAACCCAGTGGAATTTTTAAATTCTGATCACATTTGACCCCCCCCTCTAGAACCTTAATTTATTCAAAATGGCGGCCAAATCTGCTCTTTTCGGTTATATTGAGTTCTACTGATGTAATATATGGGATGTAATATATCATTTTATATGTTTTTTAAGTCAGGAAATATGAAAATCACAATTCAGAGATATATGCTATTTCACATGGAACAAACCACGATTTAAACAAAATTAAAATCTGAATTTTTTTAATTCTCAGTTGTACATGTCAAAATCATACTAGTGATTCCAATAAAAGTTCATTAATGTTATCATGCACACTTTCAGCAGGTTTAATAGCATTCTTTATCGAGTTTTGTAGCTCAGTCACACTGAATATTTGAGTTCGAAATTTCCATGTAGAATCCTTCACACGTCTTTGTTGACGTATCTCTGGGGCTATAGTCAACCGTAAATACTGAACTTCAGCTAAAAGTTCTTTCTCTGATAGAGATTCCAACATATAGGGACTATCTGGGGTTAAAGGTCCTTTGTGCATCTTACAAGTTTCTATAGTATTCTAAAGCCTGGTATTTTTTCTTTTGCTTCAAGTCTTCTTTTATCATCAGGACAAGCCCTTTTGAAATCCTCATTGTCGAAAGGAAATCTTTCTCTCCTCACTGCAAGGGTCTGTTCTGATTTGCGAGCCCATTTCAACTGTTTCCTTTTCTCTTCTTGTGTCATCTCAAAGAATGTTGAATCAACTAAAATACTGTTCGTGGAAATGACATTCTTTCTAGACCCAGGTTTGAGACAGGAGCTAGGTCTATTTTTGAGGTATTATGTAAGGGTGTATCATCCAATCATACTGCAGTTGGCATTCCTGGTATTTCTGAAAATAATTTCATTTCTGAGAGTTGGCGATGCAAAGAATCAATGACTTCATCGAGCACAGCTGCCAACAGACGTTGTTTTCCATTAACAGTGCTTGAATTGTTACGGAGTTTCTCCAGTTCGGGAAATTTGTTAGTAAAAAAGTTCCTACCCCTTCCCAGTTTCTCTCTGTGTTAAAACTTTTATCATCAATGCCCACTAGTTTCATCAATGGAAATATGATAATGTCTCCAACTAGTTCATAAACCTCACAGCATAAAATGAACCAATCACTTTGGATGTATGTGGATACGGCAAGAACAAGCTTATTCGAATGAATGTCCACTACAGCATCAAAGAATTCCAGGATAGATTTTCTTTTCTGGAGAAACTATTTAGCGATTTCAGCTATTCTTCCAAATATATTTGCAGTGAACCTTTTAAATCCACAGCGTTCAATACGGTTCTGTTCCGTCCACTCTATATTCTGAGGATAAAGCGATATAGAGTGAGCTGCATGGCTTGGACTCAAAAGTTTTGCTATCGCAATTTCTCCTAAGGTATGGATGCTACTCCCAGGAGAGCAAAATGCCCCTTCTCCAGCAGAAAGTTTCAGAAGATGCTGCACTGCAATCTTTTGTTCTACATTTCGGGAAACCTTATCACATGCATGATCAATTGCCAGTACCAAATGTGCTGAGCACTTTAGCATTTTCTGTGAATCTACACCCAAACTCTCAAGTAGAAGCTTACAGTCAGCAGCTCTGTCTGTAATCCAAAAATCTATAACCATTTTTATTTCATCTATGGTGGCATTAGCAAGCAGTGCCAAACATTTCAGCTTAAAATCATAAGCTTATGCTCCATCCTGACCGGAAGGACTAACATTCTCTATATAGCCAGTGGTCAGAAATGTACGCTCTACAGGCCCCATCACCGTAATATGGCCAGCTTTCACATTATAAAGTTTGTGACCACCAGCCTTTGTAGTGTCATCCAAACCTACAGTTACAACCCTATCTTCTTTATGTAACAAATAATCTGCCACAAGTTTCAAATTAAGGTAACTTGCATCCTCTAAATACATTCCTACTCATCTGCGGCTGGGAAATACATTGGTCAAATCTTTACAACGTTTTCGCTGTCTTTTCTTTAAAGTCCCAAAATCTACTGCAGTTTCCTCATCAGTGCTGTCGTCACTGTCACTAATGGTTTCTGTTTCTGATGACAGTTGCCAGTTTTGATCAAATACCATGTTGGCAGTTCGCACTATAATTCCAGCTAGATCATGCTGACTTACTTTGAATTCAGAGAGACACTGAACAATCCATAGCACTAATTTCTCATTGATGTTTTACGGGTGGTTCTGATATTTATTCTTGGGAAGTTGGGATGTTCAATTTTGTGCATTTCTTCATCTCTACTTGGCACTCCTGGTGCTACTCCTTGGTGGTTTTGGAGAACTGTCAGTACTACTGGACTGGATCTTAGATGAGAGTGGTGGTTCATGTGTTAGATCGGATTCTGCCTCTGGTACTGGTTCCTCCATAGCTTCATCCTGGTCAAACTGCAAGGATCTTGTCTTATTTTCCATTCTTTCTTTCTCAACTTTTTGTTTTTTCTCTGCTGAATACTTCATTATCTCTTTTCGCTTTTTTTTCTTCCTCCAACTCTCTGGTACTATATTAATGCAGATAGCTACATACTCCCCATGACAATTATCCATTTAAAAGTTCTCATCTTCCGTAGTTATTCTGACACCATACTGCTCTTCCATATTTTTCTGCTGATCTTTATCTTTTGATTTGAAGTCATACGCCATTAAATGACTTAAGATTTTTGCACCACAAATCTGTTTTAGGTTTACTGTTCCGTTCGTTCTTAGCCATTGATAGGAAAGTATCGTAATCTGATTTTATTTGTTTTGCCACAGTACGTGGACTTTTGGGGTAAACATTCTTGGCTATCCAATCATCACATACTTCCTGCGCCACAATGTTACTTGCTTCATTTCTGCTGATTTGTTTTTGACCCTTCTCTACAGTCCTGCATAGATAAATCATCCGTCCCAGTAAGTATATTCCCGCTGGACACTTAGACTTTAGCTCATATTCAGGTATCTCTTTGTATGTTTCCACAAACAGTTCTTTCTGAGTAGCGCTCCTCGTTTTCGGAACACTTGATTCTGATTCATCAGTCATATTTCTTAACAATAAAATAGTATCAGCACTACCTATGCGTTACTTCAAACAGGTTTAGTTAAATGATTTTAAGTTCTGTCGAACATATCTGGAATGAAAAAAAAAGAAAAGCAAAATGAATGTGGACAGACTATATCTTTGGGCAAATTTATAAATGTTAACCCTAACACCTGGGTTTGGATTTATAACATATCTAATCCATTTCAAAGAGTGATTTTCGTATTTCTTGACATGGAAAACATCAAAATGATATGCTACATGCCATATTAGTCTCATTTATCTGGGGAAATGTTAAAAATGGCCATATTGGCGGGAGTCAATTAAAAAAAAAAAGTTCTGGGGGTTAAAGTTCATCGGACGTAAAAAATTCCAACGAATTCAGATTCAGCATCGAAAATAACCATAGAAAATGCTATGCACGAAATTTTGATCAGATTTACCCAACCCTAGTTATATACGTAAGCATGGTTTTATTTTATTTTATGGTCCGGAGTTAAAGGTCCAAACCTAATACCAAGAAAGAGGTATGTCTTCGTATGTGTGTGGTAGAGGGTTTCAGAACCATTACTTTATATGATATCTGACTGTGTAAGACTAGCATTCATTAAGAATCCACTGATCTTCTATTTTTATTTCACATAATTTATATATACAATGTACATATTACCCGCAACAAAATAATTGGTAAGAAAATTTTAGTTTTCGAAAGGGTAGACAGCTACATCCCAGACTTGTTTTAACATTGAAAAATCTTTATCTTTAAAGTTTTGTTTTATGTGTAGCTTTTTCGTTTATTGTTATCAAACCGAGATAAATCTCAAAGAAAATGCTTTGCCAAGGTTCTTTTTTATTTGTTGACAGCATGTTTCTCTTCCTGCAAATGATCTTAAAAACTTGAATTATCTTCTATCAACATGGTGAGACGTTTTTGCAATGGTTCCCAGGATTATAAATGAGCAAGATATGTCGCTTGGTTGATACACGCATTCAATAGTTGTTTTCTATTTTACTAATGATCAGTAAACATGGCTTTCAAAAAATACAACGGGCGGTCCTAAATAATAACGACCTTGGACTAAACAACATTTTTATTTTAAAAATATATGCGGATTGTGGAGTTAAAAGGTGAAGTGTATAATAAATTTTGGTTTCTCCGACCATAGGTTATAATAATAATGATAATAATACTACTAATAATAAATGAACAGTAACTCTTGAAAAGGAAATTTTTTTTGTTTAACATCTCAACACATTGTTTGTTCTATGTTTTTACATTAGAAATAAAATAAAATTTCAACACGAAACGATTATGTTTGTTTTCTCTGTATAAATTGCATGTAGATTTTTCCACAATGACAGAAAAAGAATGTCTAATTCTGTGCGTATGGAGTTTTCAGTTATCGCGTGTAGACAATCAAAATATGTATTTTTTTCTTTCTGTTCTGCATCGTTTATTTTTGTTTATGTATTATCAGCAGCAATACAGTAACAATTTTATTTCCTTCATGCCTTTTGATGTTATTCTTTCGTTAGGACTGTTTATATGCTTGCCTGTTTTATTTCGTTCGTGTTTATTTTTGTTATTTTTAGTAGCTTCATTATAAAGTTTGTTGCATAGCTGTTTTTCGCATTAGCCACATTTTAATTTTGAAATAATGTTAGCATATTTTGAAAAGATGTTAGCATATTTTGAAAAGATGTTTGCATATTTTGAAAAGACGTTAGCATATTTTGAAAAGACGTTTGCATATTTTGAAAAGATGTTTGCATATTTTGAAAAGATGTTAGCATATTTTGAAAAGATGTTTGCATATTTTGAAAAGATGTTTACATATTTTGAAAAGACGTTAGCATATTTTGAAAAGATGTTTGCATATTTTGAAAAGATGTTTGCTAGTTCCGATAATGGCTTGCTCAAGTTCTTTTTAACTGCATGGATGAGCTTTCGGAACTGGAGCTGATTAGAGTGTTGCAACTTGGGATCTTTATTACTATTTGGCGATATTAGGCCTGATCGACTGATTGCGTATTTAATTTTATCAGTTATTTGCCACTCTATTTATTAATTAATTAATTAATTAACTCACTCACTTACGTACTCACTCACTCACTCACTCATGTATGTATGTATGTATGTATGTATGTATGTATGTATGTACGTATGCATTTATTTATTTATTGTATGCACTATGTTGTTAATTTGATTTCTTGTTGAAGTGCATTTTTGTTCACTTCACACTTTTTTGTTCTGTATATTTTTATTATTTATTTAATTGAATATAATTGCTTGTTTATTGCACCTGTTTTGCCGATGTTTTTATAGATTATTCTTGACGTGCATAAACCTATTTCGTTCATCTTAATTTTATGAACTACTTTTATACAGCATGGTGAATGCGTAATCTTTAAGATGGAAGATTACGCAATGTTCTTTACTCAACTGAGCAACTATATTCAACTGCAGCAATGATAGGAATTTTGTGTCATTGTATAAATTAAACAGTTACAAAAAGGTTGGGTTTGTAATGACCAAGTTGCAAAATCATGGTACTGAAACTTTTTTCGAGCAATATAAGGCAAACACAATGTTAATGTAATGTTACAATGATTGTATGAACCACTGACCTCTTCATCTGTTCATTCCATTATCAAGACGTGTGATATTGTCATTTTGTCGCAATCAATTTAAACATGGATATTTTATCTTGTAATGCATTGGAAAGGAAACAACATAAGACAGATATTAAAAAAGACAATAATTATGTTTACAACGTTGTCTTCGTTTTTCTTTAATGATAATATTTGCATTACAGATTAACAAGATAGAATTTATAAAAAAGAAATACATTACGTTTAAATTTAGAAAATGACGCTGCTTTATGAAAGACAATGTTAATGATAATACTAAAATACCTGTATATCTCAAATTGTTATGTTTAAGGTTTGTTTCAATATTTTTGTTTTGTATTTTCTACTGTAGGCCTATTAAATTAGCTGATTTTGGAGAACATAAATGTGATACTTTAAGTCAGGCGACTACCTAATATAGGTGGCTGCATAAGCAGATTTCATTGTTTACATAATTACGTGATCTGTCTTTTCAAAAATAAATAATAAAACATGATATTTTTGTCAATTTGAGGAAAGCAGAAATACACTCCTTATCCCATGCTATTTTAATTGGAGATGTTAGCTAATTTTGATATTGCTGCATACAAGTTATTTCCTTGTTAAGCGAAATGTAATATTGGTGAGAATTATCTATTTAAAACATTATCTAGCGTTTAACTAATAATGCATAACGTTGTAATTTATCACTCCGCCGCATGTATAAGCTATTTCTATTGATAGTGCCAAAATATAAATAATACCCTTAACTCGTTTTCAAACTTTTCTCTTCCTTTTTTCAAATGTAGAGGTAGTATTTAGCAATGCTATATCTGGCTGGTAAGCTAGAGGATAGACTTTGATCCCACTAAGAGATGTATTTAGAGCTTTGTTTTCTTGTTCTGTTTAGCTTTTATTTGCATATATCAATAGTAGTGGGGTATATCCGTGATAATGATATATTTGAACTTTATCTTGGTAATGTATATGTATATTTGCTAAAAAGCTAGACGATGCATGTTAAATAATATTTACACATAATACTCAATTATGCTGAATTTGTGGATGAAAACACGAACTCATAATTGGTTCTTCTCAATGTCTTTGACTGATACCATGGCGAAAAGGAAACATTAAGTATCTCTAACCTTTAAACGATTTAACAATAATGTTTGACCTCGTCGCACATCCATTTTAAATACATATAAATATAATTAACCGGTAATCATGAAATATAAAATATAAAAACACAATTTTCTATCATTTCTATCCATAAACAATGTATGACCAATTTACTTGTTTAACCAAAAGTATACATTTATGTGTATACATGTATAGGTTGAAATTCGATTTTAGCGAAAAAGAATAGACTGCTATTTTGATTTCAAATTTTATCTGACCTTTTCTTTGTAGTCTTGTTTTTCATTCTCGCCGCTAATTACAGTTTACTTTATAGCTGCAGTGTATAGCTTAAAAGATGTATAGAATTGCGCATAACGCGTACGGACAGCTGTCAGTCAGGCAACGTTACCAAGGTAAATTGGAAAGTCGAATTGTACATTGGTTTCAGAGATAGTATCAAAGATATTTATTTTTGGAGTAATTTGATTTGCATAAAAAACACTAATGGATGTGATAGTAATTGAAAAGAATAAAATTTGTAACTAAATTTCTTCTGTACACCAATATTTCAAATAATTTTATGTTTGTATGTACGTGTATAAGAGTTTTTTTTTTTTTTAATTTCATGTGAAATAGATTTTGTGCAACAATAAACATCGTAGTGACTAGAACACATAGGGTGCCCTTTCTACGCAATTATTAAACTGTAGCTTCATAGGCTATACTTTTTTTTTATATATGTGTATACACACCGTGCAATTTTTTTTTAATACTGTAATTTCGTTTCTTCTTGAACAAGTCCGACAACTAAAGGTTAAGCACCGATTGCGAACGCAAACATGCAACGGTGTCATTTTTAACTGAAGAATCACAAATGTTTTCTTTGAAACGCTGATAATGACAAAAGAACGTCGGTTTTGATGGATTTATCGTGAAAAGATAAACTCAACTTGTGTACTCAGTGTAGCCTCTACATCACTGATGGAATAATGTACATTCTGTACTTATCATCGATGAAACTGAAACCATCAGTTCTTGTAGATAACACTTATATAAAAACAACACACTTTACCATGAGAAACCGAACAAAAGGCGTTAACGTATTTGTATTTAAGAAAGAAGCATTGTACTAAATGCCTGTAGGTGTAGTATTTTTTTTTTCATTGATGTTTATGATAAACAAAATGTTTATGATATATATTTTTATATGTACAGTCCAATACTTTTACAACACACATGCGTATAACGAACTACCGGTTAAAACGAGCTGGTCGTAAAGTCCCATTTTTTACTTTATGTTTTATAATAAAATTTTAACTTTTGTAACGCATTACTTGACAGCAATTAATTTCTGTGTAAATTGCGTTTATATAATGAACCGAACACAAGTGTTATGCATCAAGCCAATCAGTATTAATTGCCGCAATTCTGCGAAATCAACCATAGTGTAAAGATCAGTGAAATAATAATCTCTGTCTATAGATTGATATTAATTAAGGGATTACTCTATGGGACGTGTTGTCCTGTTATAGAGGTAATCTCGTAGTCTAGAAGTAATTAACAGTAACAACCTGGTCTCACTTTATTGCTATTTTATTGTGTTAAACACTTTTCACTTCACCTAGATTTCAGTGTTATTCAGCAAGCGGTAACACATTCATTCATTCATTCATTCTTTCTTTCGTTATTAACCTTGAACATTAGTTTTACATACAATAGAGATACAAGAAATGGCATAATGGAAGGTGTTGACATAAAAAGACAGGAGAATATAAATGCTGTGTTAATAAAGGCTATTAATTCGCGTCCTTTAAACATTTTGAATAAACCAAAAGTTACTTGCAAAAACTTCTTATCTGCAAATTTGGAATTTTTTGGATTTATTTACACAGTTGTTTGTAATTATTAATATCTAAATGTTATCAGAATATCAAAACAATCGGATAAATAGTATTTGAAATATTTATCAAAACAATATTGTTGTATTTTTTTTTGTCACAAAAGTTTCCCGCAAAAATGTTGTATTGTTCTGACTAGTATGCAGTATTGTTGTATGTGTCAGATACTATTATAAAACACAATACTTTTGAGACTCAAAAGTCGGCATTATTGTTGTATCTGCACATGAAACAATAATGCATGCTCATTTTTATCATTTACAATTTGGTATAATGTTGTATCTGCAGATAAAACATGTTGCTGGGATTTATTTTAGAATTAACGAGGAGAAATAAACCTGTCAAATTGTTTTAAATGACAGATACACCATTGAGCTGGCTATCACGGTGGTGTACTATTTCAGATTTTAAGCAACCTTTATTGTCTTATCTGATAGTTCTGACAGGAATAGGGGTTAAAATGTCCATCGTCGTCCTTTTAATTTGAAAGTTCTTTCATTTTATCCTACCACAGCTCTCTCTCTGTCTCTTTCTGTCTCTCTTTCTGTCTCTCTCTATCTCTATCTGTCTATATATCTATCTATCCCTCTCGAAAAAAACTAAACAATGTTGACGGAGCCTGTTCTTTCGTTGCTACTACACAACAAATAAGTGAAATGAAAAAAATGACTGTCAGTGACTTGAGAAACAGAATTTGTGACCATATGCTACAGGAAACAGATTAGTATATCAAATATCATAATATTAATGATGAACATGGCAATCAGTTTTATTCAGATGCAGTTGAATACCTTCGTGGTATGGGTAAATGATCTTCAAATCTGTGTGTTCTTTGCCCACCTGCAGCTGCCAATTTATTTGGTGTTAGCATCAAAATCTGTTCCAGCGATGCAAGAAAGCCAGTAACTGACATTAAACCTTTAGAAATGCCACAAGAGAGCAATAAAGACTTTGTCTAATGCCTATATTGCACACAAAGATCATGAGCACCATGACGTATGTATTCCTCTTGATGTAAACTTACAATGACAGAACATGGATGGCCAGGCTGACTCACAAAAAACAACAACATAGGATTCAAGTCATGCACTTTTGAAAGAAACAACAATGTTAAGTTCTAATTTATATTTGGAAAGTGATGTTTCCTGTGGAAATTGTAGTCGATCCATTTCAGTTGCTACATCAAAGGTTACAGTCATCAGAGAATCCTTATACTATAACGCCACAAATGTAGGCCAAATATATTAGTCCTATAAAGAAAAGAAGAACAAAACGGCACCGCAAATGTAAGGCTCAACTAGAGAAATGGCAAAGAAATATTAGGAAACGTTTGTGTTTAACAGGAAAGGAACACACAACATCTACAGGGAAAACTAAAAGTGCAAAAGCAATCAAGAAATGTGATTGCGAATGTAAATTTAAGTGTAGCATCAAATGTTTTGAAAATGAAAGGCAAAGTACATTTGATACATATTGGGCTATTGATTCAAGAGAAAAGAAATATGATTTCATTTGCTAGTTTGTCTATGAATCACCAACAGTGTAGGGAACATCTGAAAGGAAAGAGATGGAAAAACAGTCTACACTCCCAACTGATCAGGAAATGCGGGCGTTTGCTTGCTTTTCTTTCTGACTACACTAGATATTAGTGATCAGTCAGTAAATGGGCCTCTTTTAAAACAAAGAAATACAAGTATGCACACGACAACAGACAAACATGGGAGACATACTCCAGCAAACAAAACTCCTGAAGCATAATTAACTATAGTTCAGAACCACATTGAGTCATTCCCAACTCTTAGTTCTCACTACTTTAGAAAAGACACTTCCCGAAAATATCTTGGTAAGGATTTAACAATAAAAAAGATGAATGAACTGTACAAAACAAACTATATGGAAGGTGACAACAGAACTGTTTCACAAAAGATTTACAGAAAGGTGTTCAATGAACTGTATACTCTATCCTTTCAAGTCCCGAAGAAAGATTAGTGTGTACACTGTGAGTTGTATAATCGAGCCAAGGAAGCAGAAGATGTTAATGCTGAGACAGAATCAAAGTATCAGGATCATCAAAAACAAAATTGTGCTGCCAACCAAGAAAAGGGGATAGACAAGAAGAATGCTAAAGACGATAACTGTTTTCATGTTTGTAATTTCAACATGGAAGCAGTTCTTATAACACCATGTGGGTTAGTTAGGCAACTTTATTATAAATGGAAACTGAATTGATATAATCTTTCAGTTTATTTATTCCCTAGCAGATAAAGAAGCCAAGTTGTGTTTCTTATGGAATAAAACAGAAGAAAAAAGGGTCCCTATGAAGTAGCAAAATGTTTAGTTTTGCATTTGCTCTCTCTTCCCCGGGGTGTGAAACATGCTTGTTTATACTCAGATACTCGAGGTGGCCAGAACAGAAACACCTAAGTTATTAACAATGAACATTTCGAACTGATCAATCAAAACTTTTGTAAAGTGATCACGCACAGATGGAATGTGACCGTATGCATTCTTCAATTGAATTTGTAAAGAAGAAAGCAGTGCATGAACCATTCATGTGGGATACACTCAAGATTTGCTTGCCGAAAACTTCCATATTTGGTTATCCCAATGAAATCTGAAGCTATCAGCTGAGTGGTTCAAGAACATCCGTGGCACAAATGGTAGAAAGGTTCAGTGGCTGAACTACAACAATTTAAAGACAGAAAAACAAACCAAAAGTCTTGTTGATCCCAATATAAATGAGAACACAGATGATTATATCTGAGAGACTGTCACAGGCTGTCATCCTAACTATATCAGCTTATTTATATATTTAAACTAGTCTGATCAAACCAAATATATTGGCGATATAATAACTAAACTGATTATTAGTATCATTTTATGTTTGTAAATAAACCATTCTATTCATACAACGGCATACTGTATGTTACCAGTACACTGACACTGCACATAATATTGAAGTATCTTGAACAATTCTTAGATTTGTAGTTGGAAGATATAATATAGGAAAACTGATGTAGTTAACATAAATATTGTATATGCACATAAGATATAAATGCTTGAATGACAACAGATAACACGAAATAGTCTGCAAAAGTGTTTCATGTGCACATACAACAAAAATACACACACCTATTTGAAATTAAAAGTCTATTAACATCTTGCACTATTGTTGTATCTGCAGTTAAACAATATTGCAAGCCTAAGTAGTGTCTATTTGGATATATTTAGCCTGCAATAATGTTGTGGTCACTTATCAGTTAATATATTGTTATTATTTGATTTGTTTTGGTTATGTTGATCAATTCCTTTTAGTAGAAAAGCTTATCTCCAAATGTACGTACATAATTCAGCAGTATGTGCAAAATGTGATTTTACCCAGCCTTTCAAACTTTCAAACACGTTTTTCTCAGAATGACAGAAAGTGCAGATAAGATGTTTTTGCAAGTACCCCTCGAAATGTTTCCCTAATTTACATTATTCATTTACATTGTTAGTTGTTAATAAATCTTTCAATTTAAACATAGATGGATGGATTCTGAAGTATTTCTTAATATATAAAACTCGATAATCGCTAAAAAAAAAATAGGGCAACATAATGTCGCATGAAACTCATTCTCAATTTCTGCTAAGTTACACAAAAACACACATTCTATTAGATCTGCTTATGTTATGATAGCGACCAACTTCAATAGCTAAACTATGTGATGATAATCTTATTTACTGGATGCATTGTGTGTATAGACTTGTAATAGGTTTCATCAAATAATTTTGTAAAGTAAGCTCTTTCACTAAATATTTATACAAATATGAACATGCAGCTTGCTGTATAATGATTTTAGTTAGCGGTAATTTATCAGCTTTTCTAATCTAACGGATTTAAAGATTTTATTAAATGGGTAAAAAAATGTTCAATTAGTATGTAGTCATGACAGACACAGAATTATCACGTAAAAGAAAAACACTTGATCTCCATTAGAAATATCAGAGTATATAAGTTGCTGATCCTGGACAAACATTTAAGAAAGAGATTCTGAAATCCAACCTCGGTAAAGTTAATGTAGCCATGCCTGTATTCGGTTGTATTGCGGACCTAGCCACAGCTTTTCAAGTTATTAGACAGAGGCTAAGTAAGCTAACCTAAATAAGTGACTTTGTTAACAAACGTGACTGACTAAAGACTTATTTGATACGTTTTATTGTTTTACATATTTTAAAACTTATTGGATTACTAGTAAATAATACTTGTATTTTTCATATTGTAATACTTTATATACAATTCCCGGTAGTGTTGCCACCGCTCTAGATATGCAACACTCAGTCTGTCAACAATCATCAATCATTATAAATATGTATTTTATAACTTTGCAGAACAAGGAACTCTGGAGGACGATGCACCGTCCACACGCCTAGTTGTTCTGTCTAACTGATGAAACTGTTGTGATTATCATTGTAAATGTAAAACGTTAAATACAGCAACTTAATATTCTCCATATCTTGATTTCTATGTTTATATATTTTTATATACAACAACAATGGAAGAACATACACGATTTAGAAAAAAAGACTAGTTATCATAGTCATCATGCGGAATTAACATGGTTAATGTCTTTGAATGTGTATAACGAACCAAGGTCCCCGGTCTCTAGCAGTTCGTTATAAGTATATATATATACATATTTTCTCTCTGTTTCTCTCTCACTTTACTTGTTTTCTCTCGCTATAATCTTTCTGTTGCAGTTAATTTTATGTTTACATAATATATGAAGTATGTATATATGTATGTATGTATGTATGTATGTATGCATGTATGTGTGGGGGTGGGGTGGGGGTGTGTGAGAGCCTGCGTGCGTGTATGCGTGCGTGCGTGCGTGAGTGTGTGAGTATGTATGTATGTATGTAAATAAGTTTTTGTTTGTTCACTTCTGTGTCATCCATTAATGATGTATTGTTATTGTGATGAGAAAGGTCGTAATATAGGCTGTTAGCCTGTCGACCGATACTTTCCGCATAAAAATTAACGGAATAAAATACTGTTTAAAACAATTATCAAGGAAATGCTGCTTAGACTTAGAACGGTTTTTGTTTTTTTATCTCAGGCATCCTTTGTTCCCATCTATTATATGTAATTTAACAGAACACAAATACAGCCATTTCGCCAAAAGCGAAAACATAATATGCATGAATACAATGCATGATAAAAACATTTAGAAACGTGCGCAGGATGACAGGCAGGCAGAGATAAACACATACCAAGTGTTAATTACAAGGATGGAAGAATTCACATTAAACAAATTCTTATGCAATCAATATTATTCTTTGATGTTTTTTCTTAGTAAATGTATGTTTTGTTAGAAAAAAAAGGTAATATTTATGCTATTGAATATATATATAGAACAGCGGTTGTTGATAGTATGTTATCGGTGTGCTATTTTAAGCCAGCGCTTTTTCTTACCAACATTGAAACACACAAGTATTCTGCAGCGTACTTGTGTTATATCAACAAGATCATTTGGCAACAAACTGGCTATGTTTACATGTCACCACCGCTGTGTTTCCACTTATCAGACATATTATAATGATAAAGAGAAATGTAATACTTTGACCTCTCTCATTTTATCCGTGTTCTCTTTACGTTTTGCGGCTATTGCTCTAATGACTGTTATTTCAGATTATGATATGTTCTGCCCTGTTATCGAGTATTGCACTGTTTTCTTCTTTTTATTACACCACGGTGGATGATAAAGGCATGTTTCTTTTAATAAGTTAGTATATTTTAAGAACTATGACTTTATGGAGTACGCCGGCACTTTGAAATCTTGCGCTTTTTAAAAAGTTTTCTTCGATGTTTTCAGGTGCAAAATAAAATAAATTCCATGAAAGTAAACTCTAAAACAAATATATTACAAGGCCATTGTGAGCCTATTTAAATATCATGTCAGTTCACTGAGAGCTTGGTTTATATCATGTCAGTTCACTGAG
Organism: Symmetromphalus regularis; assembly: GCA_032355785.1. Taxonomy (NCBI): domain Eukaryota; kingdom Metazoa; phylum Mollusca; class Gastropoda; order Neomphalida; family Neomphalidae; genus Symmetromphalus; species Symmetromphalus regularis. The sequence goes on along the minus strand of JAULBS010071369.1, from coordinate 1,011 downwards.
AGCTTGGTTTATGTTATGTCAGGTCAGTGAGAGCCTGTTTTTATCATGTCAGGTCACTGAGAGCTTGGTTTATGTTATGTCAGATCACTGACAGCTTGGTTTATGTTGTCAGTTCACTGAGAGCTTGGTTTATATCATGTCAGTTCACTGAGAGGTTGGTTTATATCATGTCAGTTCATTGAGAGCTTGGTTTATGTTATGTCAGGTCGGTGAGAGCTTGGTTTATATCATGTCAGTTCACTGAGAGCTTGGTTTATATCATGTCAGGTCAGTGAGAGCTTGGTTTATATCATGTCAGTTCACTGAGAGCTTGGTTTATATCATGTCAGGTCATCGAGAGCTTGGTTTATATCGTCAGGTCAGTGAGATTTTGGTTTATATCATGTCATTTCACTGAGAGCTTGGTTTATGTTATGTCAGTTCACTGAGAGATTTGTTTATATCATATCAGTTCACTAAGAGCTTGCTTTATATCATGTCAGTTCACTGAGAGCTTGCTTTATATCATGTCAGTTCACCGAGAGCTTGCTTTATAGCATGTCAGTTCACTGAGAGCTTGGTTTATATCATGTCAGGTCAATGAGAGCTTAGTGTTTTTATCATATCAGTTCACTGAGATCTTGGTGTTAGTATGTGAGGTCATTGAGAACTTAGTGTTTTTATGTCGGGTCATTGACAGCCTATTTTTATCATGTCAGTTCACAGAGAGCTTGGTGTTTTTATGTCAGGTCAATGAGAGCCTGTTTTATCATGTCAGTTGACTGAGAGCTTGGTGTTAGTATATCAGGTCAATGAGAGCCTATGTTATCATGTCAGTTCACTGAGAGCTTGGTGTTAGTATGTCAGGTCAATGAGAGCCAGTTTTATCATGTCAGTTCTCGGAGAGCTTGGTGTTAGTACGTGAGGTCAATGAGAGCCTGTTTTGTCATGTCAGTTCACTGAGAGGTTGGTGTTAGTATGTCAGGTCAATGAGAGCCTGTGTTATCACGTCAGTTCACTGAGAGCTTGGTG
>JAULBS010071358.1:0-19613 GCA_032355785.1 Symmetromphalus regularis | reverse complement strand
CATGAAGCATACTGTAGCAGTGATGTCATTAACTAAACAAAACATTTAATAATGATTCCATCAGCTTAAGATCAATCAATACACTTGTTAATTCTTCACATAAACACAATACCAGATATTAAAAACCAACATCAACATGAAGCATACTGTAGCAGTGATGTCATTAACTAAACAAAACATTTAATAATGATTCCATCAGCTTAAGATCAATCGATACACTTGTTAATTCTTCACATAAACACAATACCAGATATTAAAAACTAGCATCTACACAAAGCATCTTGTAACGGTGATGTCATTATTTAACAAATAATTTGATATTCAAGTTCTAGGTTACTTGAACTTATTATTAGTTTCTTAAAACATCATTCCTGGGTCATGTAGACCACCTGTTCCTTTTCCCCTGCATTGATGCAGTTAATTGTAAACAGGCTATCTGTGAATAAAAAGAAAAAAGAAAGAATTTGATAATGATATCACCAGATGGTGATACTGCAAATGGTTCATTCTTTGCATAAATCTCAAATTTGTTTCCAGGAAAAATCACATACCTTAAAACAAATCCAAGTTGAATTAGAATAAAATATACAATATTTATTTATGTTTACCTCGTTTGTACTCCACCAGCAAGTCCCAGATTGCCCTCCGAGCATACGGGTCAACCCCAGCTGTCGGCTCATCTAGAATCACTGTCCTCGAGCCCCCTACAAATGCAATAGCCACTGACAGTTTGCGCTGCATTCCACCAGAAAGACAGTCCACCTTACTGTGACGTTTGTTAGGAAGACCCAGGTCGGTAATCATCCTGTGAAAATAACAAAAATAATTGTGAAAACTATATAGTAATAAATATTTTCATTTCAGTCAGTGGTCCACAACTGGTGTAAAAAAAAACAGTTGTGGAATGTAGTCCTTTCTGTTGGAAAGTAGATATAAAAGATCCCTTGATGCTTATCATAGAGTGGCCTATGTGGTAGAAGTAGGTTTCCTCTGAAGACCATGAGTTGCAAATACACGTTTGACACATAATAGCCATCAATTAAACAAACTACTATGGTGTGGTTAAAAAACAACAATATTTTCTTTTTTCTGTAATAAATAAAACAACAAAAATAAAAACATGAAAATGTAACATATTGAGGGACATAACTTTAAAATTACTTAAGTTAGTAGTTCCCTCAATAGGATAATATCCAAGCACTTAAAATGGTTGAGTGCAGTGGTGGAAATTAATTAATTCAACTCATCAGAGGGACAAACAGCTTAGAAACGTTACTAGACCCCATAAAAAAATACTGGTCTCCACTATAATGACTGGAACACTTGTAGTTCATCTTGATTCATTCATTCTTTCTTTTATTTTAACCAAAGCAAACTGCTTACAGGAATGTTAGTCAAATATAAAATATTACAATTGCGACATATGAAATTCAAAATACAGAAAGGCAGTAATGAAGATATATCAATAAATGAACATCAAAGCTATATAGTACCACAATACATTTTTCTAAATAAATTATAGATGGAGAGATATAATTTTAATATTTTTAATTGAAGTGGAATCTGTGTTACCGGAATGCTTGTTCTCTATTACTTGTGGCTTCAATAAGAAATGTTCATAAGTTGCATGGGTATTTAACAATTAATTAAATGTAGAAGGTTATAATGACAACACAAAGCTTTGCTAACATTTTAGAAACTAGTTCAAGGACAATATATAATTAGGTAGTATATAGCAGATCATAAAGTGTTGCCTACATTGATAATAAATGAAATGGTAATATAAAAAAAAAAGGTTAAACAAAGCATCTACTGGCTCAAGAGACGAGCATATTTAAATTTTAATCTTTAATCATCCTAAGTGGTGTGTACTATTCAAGGTCAAAGGATCGATCATTAGTTTCAATCCCTAGAGTGAAATGAAATGTTATATATTCTATTTCAAGTCGAATCATAATAATACACTAAGTCATGCATAATAGAATACATGTACAATACAAATCATATGAGACACTGTTTTAACTCACTAAGTGAATTATTCATAGTTTAGATAAAAAGATCTACACACAGAGATACACAAACAGAGCAGTGATAAGAACATATCAACTCACCTGTCCATCTCCAGTTTGATGTCAGAATACTTCATCCCCTTCAACATGGCATAGAACCACAGATGTTCCTCCACCGTCAGTCTATAAGAAAAATAACCAGTCACTGCACAAAACTTGAACACAACAAACTTACAAATCTATCAGAAAAACATGAACATTTATAGATACACAAAGTTTATGATTTTTTGCCCAAGAAGAGAGTACGTCCTAATGTGACAGGTCTAATATGACATACTGAAGGCAAATCTTGGGATACCAGGTTTCTTTTGTAGATGACAAATTAAAATGTTTATTTCCAATCATATGGATAATAAATTCAATGATGAATGAGTAGTTCTAACAATATTATTTTCTACTCACTTGTCAAAGAGCACGTTGTGTTGTGGACACATGCCTAAACTCTGTCGAATGACGTCCATGTCAGTTCGGATGTCAAGGCCATACACTGTGGCATAGCCAGAGGTTGGTGGAATCAACCCGGTAAGAATAGACCTGTAAAAAATACAACAGTATAAAATACATTTTGTAATACAACCAACATAATTATAACCTTATTCTTAATGGATAAAACTTGTATGACATTAGAAAGTTCAAGTATGCTGTCAAGGGTAACGCAGACTCCTTAATTCAATTCAGTAAGACTAGACCTGTAGAAAAATGCAACAGTATAAAATATATATTGCAATACAACCAACATAATTATAACCTTATTCTTCATGGATAAAACTTGTATGACATCAGAAAGTAGAAATTTGCTGTCAATGGTAACGCAGACTTCTTAAATCAGAATTTTGTGTTAAATTCATAGTTTAAAATGAAACGCATAATAGTTATCCCCAAAATATTAATACAAACTGCTAGTTTATAGTAAATGTATATAATGGTCCATATTCAAAGGGTAGTAAAAGATTTGTAGATCATGATACTTTTTTTTTTACTGAAATAAGATATATATGATACCAGTGATACATAAATATTAAATAAAATATAATTCATATTCTTACATTGTTGTTGTTTTCCCAGCTCCATTGTGTCCTAGGAAAGAGGTGATTTGTCCCTCGTAGAAATTCAGACTAAGTTTGTTCACGGCCACCTTTTTCCCCTCTTTGTACACCTAGATATCAACATACACAGATTAGAGGCCCACATTTACATAATATATTAAATAACCATAATTAATTAAATTTTATAAATTAGTGGTCATTAACAAATGTTAACATTTACCCATTATTAGTGAGTCTCTGTGGTCTAGTGGTAGAAGCTTATGAGAGTGGTTCAAAACCCATTGGAGGCTGGCTCACATTTGACTATGTGTCAAAATAACCAAATGTTTGACATCCAATCGCTAATGATTAGTAAATCAATGTGCTCTAGAGGTGTTGTTAAACAAAACAAACCAAAAAAAAAAAAAACGTTAATCATTTAAATGATATCAAATTCTTGAAAATTATCAACATTATTTTTTAATTCTTAATTCTGTTGGTCTGAAAATTAATAATTTCTATACTTAAGGGCTAATTAATATAAAGATTTTTGTAATATGGGTAATGAGACAAAACTATATCATTAACATAGTTAAAACTGATTTGTATATACCTTTGTAAGATTTTCTATTCCTACACCTAATGGAATATGAACTGGTTCTGGTTCAAACTTCCTAGCATGCTCTACAAAAGAAGAACATATAAAATATATAATTTATAATGGCAGTTAGTGCAAATGTACATGTCTACATCAAGAATGAAACAAAAGCAATACATTTTTATATAACAGAATATTCACTTCTTAATCACAAACTTAAAAAAACATTAAACAATAATAAAGTGCAGTGAAACCTGTCTTAAGCAATACCCTAAAAATAACAATGTGGTCTCTTAAGACAAGTGGCTGCTAATACATATTTTGTAGTACTAAATTAATAGGTGTTTGGGAGAAAAAGATGACCATTTAAAAGATGGGTGACTTCTTAATACGTGTTCTGTAGTCCTAAGTGAATAGGTGGGTTAGGGGAAAATAAAGATAATCTTTTATGATGATTATAGAGCTTAGTGCATGTACAGATATTTCCTTTTAGTTTCCAAGCTGAGCTCATGCATAGTTTTTATACCCTGACTTCATTGGTTTTTGTTTGAGTTTGGAGTTTTCCTTCTCCTAGGAGTTTCATTACTGAGATTCTGGGCCTCTCCTGCCCAGTTTTGATTTCCACGCTGAGCTCATGCATAGTTTTTATACCCTGATTTCATTGGTTTTTGTTTGAGTTTGGAGTTTTCCTTCTCCTAGGAGAGTTTCCTTACTGAGATTCTGGGCCTCTCCTGCCCTGTTTTGATTTTAGAGTGCTTCTCCTAGACAGTTGTCTTTCTTGACTCACGTCCTCTGTCTGTCTGGTCCATATTTGTGTAGTCTCTACCCTTTCACCAGTCCAGCTTGGGTGGCCCTAACAGGAGCTGAGACATGCAAGCTACCTCACCAATTCAAGGAACGGACCATGAGGAAGAATTAACACTTTAAGAAAGGTGACTCTTTAATAAAGCTGGATACATAAGCTGCTTTAACATTAATACCATGATTATATCGTTGTTATAGTTCTACAAAAACTAAACATGCAGACTACCTACCTGGATCTTGCTGTCCAATACCACAAGCTTGATCTTCCTGCGACTCTGGCACTGAGGAATAGTTACCATGGTGACAACAATCTATCAAACTTGGATGTTCCACGGCATGCTTTAAAGAACCACCACACCAGTAAGATTTCATAAATGGGAAGTACCAGGGCTTTGGTAAACCATATGATCCTATAAATGCAAGCAAAATTTGATTCAGAAATCTATAAACAATGTCTAATGGAATATATTATAAACACTAATCAGGCCTGTAGAAGCCTGGTTGGGGTTGGGGTGGGGTGAGGGGAGGAGTGCTAGGGATGCTTGTGCTTTCACACAACACATTTTGTACACCCATTAAAATCAACCCCTCGCCCCCACTTTGAAAATCCATCCTACGTTACTGCTAATAAATCTGGTATGGTTGTTCTGAGGTGTTATTTTGTTAACTAAATGTATAGGGTGGCCCTAAAGTCACTTTGCCATTTAAAAATAGAATAAATTTTTTTATATATATTTTTTAATTTCTGTTCCATATTTTGTAAATTTATTCTTTGTATATTTTTTATGGTAAAATTATTATGTAAAAATATATATAAAAATAATTAACAAACAAAAAAATTATTCAATTTTTAAATGGTAAAGCATCTTATGGGCCACAATTTATAAAAATAATCTTGTATTTTGAAGTTGAAGTTAAATTCAGATTAGTCAGGTTATCACATTTTTGGTCAAATGTAGTTAACAAACTTTTAAAATGATGCTACAAACACAACTTCTACCCAAAGAAACATTCCTCCATACACCCAAATAGTAATGGCACTATGTGCTTTAAATGTACATAATTCTGTAATTTTGGTCTAGCTGTGCCCCTGATCATCAGAGTGCAGTAAATATTAATATTGCTGCTTCACAACCAAAAGGGTGTAAATTGGGGTAGTAGGTAATGAAGAAAAGGGCCAAAAACTTTCTCTCATTGACACAAGTTTTATGTGGAATATCTTTTGATTTCAAGATAAATGTGGGATAACTTCACAAAACTACATACACCCTTTGTGCATCAGATACAACTCATGTAGGGGCATTCACTGATACAAGTAAGTGCAAAAACCAGACTTACACCCTTTTGGTTCTGAAGAAGTGATATGTGAGAAAAATAAATACCTGGGAAGACATTTTCTATGTACCAGACGAGAATGAGATAGAGGAATGTATCAAATATGAGCATCAGAGCCACCATGAAGAGCGTGTATTCGTCATCAGTGACAGGAGATTGGTAGATGTTGTCCCACTGTACGCCAACACCCATCTCTTCATAGAAAGCAAAATACTTCGCTCCCAAGCCAAATGCTGTTGTTGAAAACAGTGACTGGAATGATAAAAATAATATAGAAATCATGCAAACATGTTATGTGGAAGTAGATGTTGACCTGTTTTTTTTGCAGTGTTTGTTCTGAATATACTAATACACATGGTCTACATCACATGTTGGTGTAAAGCATATGCAGACGGAAAGGAAAGGTGTGCTTGTTTTGAATATACTAATACACATGGTCTACATCACAGGTTGGTGTAAAGCATATGCAGACGGAAAGGAAAGGAATGCTTGTTTTGAATATACTAATACACATGGTCTACATCACAGGTTGGTGTGAAGACGGAAAGGAAAGGAATGTTTGTTTTGAATATACTAATACACATGGTCTACATCACAGGTTGGTGTGAAGACGGAAAGGAATGTTTGTTTTGAATATACTAATACACATGGTCTACATCACAGGTTGGTGTGAAAACTGAAAGGAAAGGATTGTTTGTTTTGAATATACTAATACACATGGTCTACATCACAGGTTGGTGTAAAGGATATGCAGACGGAAAGGAAAGGAATGTTTGTTTAACAATACCCCAGTACATTGTTTCTTCAGCAGCTGGTAGGTTTTTTTTAAAATTTGTTTTATTTAACGACACCATTAGAAGACACTGAGCCATTAATCATTGGCTATTGGATGTCACGCAGTCAAGTGTCAGCCAGCCTCCAACGGGTTCTGAACCAGTGTCATCAGCTTGAGAGTCTGATACTAGGTGTTAGACGTATGGAGCTTAGCAACTCATGGTCTTCAGAGGAAACCTACTACTGCCACACAGGTTACTCTTTCTGATGTGACAGCATATATCATGGTCTTTGATAAACTTTGCAGAGCACTCACTATGAGTCATGAGTTTGATAACACAAGCACTATATTACTTCAGTAGTTGTGTTTAGTACAGATGTTATTATCTTCTACCAATTCCTGTGCCTTTGCACAGACAGGACCATATCTTTAACATGAACACTGATTGTGTGACCCACAGTGATGGTGGATTTGTTTTGTTTAATGACATCACTAGACCACATTGTTATATTAATCATTGGCTATTGGAAGTCAAACATTTGGAAAATTGTGACATGTACATTTGTCACTTTCAAAACAGAATGTCTAAAATGCATGACCTTTCAACAGTTGTTTTAAGTACAGATGTTATTATCTTCTATCAATTCCTGTGCCTTGCTCAGACAGGTACATATTTTTAACATGAACACTGATCATGTGACCCACAGTGATGGATCCTTTCATTTAACATCTGTTTATAGTATAAAAATGAAACTACTTGAAACTGTACTAGTCTGTATAGAACTTACTGCTAATGATTTTGCATACGCTGGTATCTGATCGCCAGCAATGTCCTCCTTGATGGCGATGTACATGTATGGAACATATGACAGGAAGTAGATGATACCAGCACACGCTGCTGCAACTTTTGCCTTGGAGTACAACACACTGATGAGGAAACTGAAAACAAGATAACACTACATGTTCACGTACACGCAAATAGCATAATACATTGCTTAATAAAGATACTAGCATCTCCATTGCTGAAACAATGTAATGCAAATTATCAAATTAATGTTATCAAATTAATGTTATCAAATTAATGTTATCAAATTAATGCACAGTGACAATGATATATTTAAATACATATTTTTATTAAATTCCTCTTGCATTTCAGAACAGTAAAAACCATACAAACAATAATTTCAGTAATATAAGCAGTGATAGCTTTTTTATATTCATTTGATGCTTGCATTAATTTTATGATTATCAATATTTTTAAAATTGATATTAAACATTAGAAACTATAATAATAAAAGATTGAACACACATTTTCATGGTAAACAAACGTTAAATGTCCATGTTATAAGTCTATAAGCAAAGAGGAATATTAAAATTATTCAACAATATCTATTACAATTTAATTATATAATTCAGTAAAAAATAATTCAATAACAAATGACATACCACACCTACTTGTTTTATGAGCATAACTTTTCTTAATTTGTTAGTGACATAGCCTAGATGGTCACACACCCCTATCCCTTCAGCAAATAATTTTTTTTTCTCCTATTGTAATCTGGTTATAACTATTAATATTCAAAATATTCAAAATCTTAAGAATACTTTTGGGTAATCTTCTTTCCAAATTATCTGGTTCCATCACTGAATGAGTAATTAAGTTATTAGTAGGTTTATGTCACTGATCTCGATCAGACACATTTACTAACCAGAATGAGATTACAGCAACAACATAGAGCTCCAGGAGTGTGAAGACGATCAGAGCATTGCTGTGAGCCAAGATCTTGCCAAACTTAAACATGGCTGTCAGAGTGAGCACGGTGATCGTCATCTGTAGAAATGTGGTTAGAAACCAGGCACACCAATGTACAGCATTACTCAAACCCATCATTTTCATCACCTAAAGAGAAAAACATAGCATCACAAACTTAGCTTACCTAGAGTGTGTTAAGAGTGTGTACAGACTCGGTGAATAGAAAAATAACATTACAAACCTGACATACAAAGTGTGTTGTTTGTCATATCATACTGAGTCCACTGGAAATATGTTCTCATCATATAAATGTTCCAGAGCTTTTATTTCAGGATTTCAATTTTTTTTAAATGACCCCACTACAGCACACTGATTTATTAATCACCAGTGGATGTAAAACATTTGGTAATTTTAACATATAAAGGAAACCCACTAACATTTTCCATTAACAAGGGATCTACTACATGCACTTTCCACAGACAGAATAGCATATACCACAGCCTTTGATACACCAGTTGTGAGGAATGAGAAAAAATCCAATATGAGAGTAAGTCCCCTTAGTAGGTTTGATCCTATGTTCAAAGCACCTTAGGCAAACCCTCTACTGATTGAGCTGGCTTCCACCACTTCTAGGAACAAGATTCCTGCTCCAGTGTTAATGAGAGAACCAAAATTCCTTTCAACATGAAATTACATTCCATCAAGAATAATTTACTTCCAGAACATCAGTGCTAATACGTTAATGGTGTGTACAAACTTGCCATGTAAAAAAATGTATTAAAAAACAACAACATATTAAGCAAAAACATTTAAATCATGAAAATGTAAGGAAAACAAAAATGGTCAGCTTTATCACGATGGATGGAATGACAAAATTTACAGAAATACGATATAACAATTAAATACAACCCAGTAGCAGATCCAACCAAACATAACTTTTAAGAGGAAACGATACTATCGCACAGAGCACCACTATATTTAGCAGCAGTACACTAGTTAACTAGCAAAATGAAAGTGGCATGATGTCACTAAGAGTAGGTTCAGAGCTGCACTCACGATGATGGACTTCACTCATCACATTTGGATACCTCTCTTTTAGAAATCATGCAACCACAGTTATCATAATTACAAAGCTTACCTCTTTCAGCCGTTGTTCCTTCTCGTAAACAATGCTCTGAACTAACATGGCCACTGTATATACCCAGGATATGGTCAGACACAGTGGCATCACATGTTCTATCATGAACACAAAGCTGTTAAAAATAAAACAATTAATTGTTTGAATGTTGCTGCTTTCTTTGCACAATTAAATTGAAATGAACAAGTTTGTATTGCAAATGACAATAATTATTTAGAAATCAAATGTAAATATACACGTTTCATATTAGGCAACTACCAATTATGTTTTTGTTCTTATTTAATGACATATAATAACTTCATTATCAATCATCAGCTATTGGATGTCAAACATTTGGTAATTTTGACATGTAGTCAAATATGAGGCAGCCTCCAATGGGTTTTGAACCAAAGTCTTCAGCTTCAGAGTCTGAGGCTCATTCAACTATCAATTAATAATTGTAATACATTTTTTTAAACTTATGCTTGATGGCTGGGTTTTATCAGTTAGTTGCAATTTTCTTTTTATTTTCACTCTTTCTTACTATAAAAATAATTGTCAGTGATCTAATGTATTCATTCTTATGGAATGCAAGTATCAATGCAATTTACAAAAATGATACCAAAGTAAACAAAGTGAAATTTTTTTTTATCAAAATGAATTATAATATTTTGCTTAAAAGTTAATTTCAGTAGATAAAAAAAGACAAACTTACTGGTCATACACATAACATGGGTATGGAAACTGTTGAATGAAGGTTCCGGGCTCGACAATGTCACGACCTGTCTGAATATCTATGATAGCTCTCTCTACTATATCCTGTACAAAAAAAAGAATTAAGTTTTTTTTGTTTAACCACACCATTAGAACACATTGATATATTAATCATCAAGTTTCAAACAAGTCTTCAAGTGTCAAACATTTGCTAATTTTGACACAAAGTCTTTAGAGACATTTCTATTATTCCAAAATGTCTTTTACTTTGAAAAATAAATCGATGTGTTTTATTCTCTCAATATTTTGAGCCATTAGTATAATTTACTATAAACCTTTGGTAAAGGCTTCCTGATTATTAATTACACAGTATTTTAGAACACAATTCACCTGAATCCAGACAAATCCAAATTCATAGTATGGAAGAGGTCCTGGTCCAGGCCCTGGATACCATGTTTGTGAACGGACAAATTTGGTTTGTGGGGTGAATGATGCATTCTGTCGAATCTTGTAGTGAACATGTGGTGGTAGCTTCCCATCAGGTCCAATGTTTTCAAAAACAACACCTTAAATAGTAAACAAAATTGATAAGCTACAAACAAACACACACATGTATACACACATACATGCATAGGCATGCCTGCACACACGAAAACAAATACAAACACCCAAACACAGACAAACACAGACAGCCACACACAAATGCATACAGACACATCCAATCAGACACAAGCATAAATGACATCATCCTAACAGCATTATCTTGTTTTTAAATTCTTTGATACTGTTCATAACCACACACATTTATGCACAGATATAAAGAATCGTCAATAAAAACACATGTTGAAACATTCTTATTCCAAATTTATTTATTTACTTTGCTATTCTGTTCAAGTAACAGTCCCCATTCCACTTCTGTATTTGCTACAAACTATTTTAAAATGTTTACAGTACTGAAACAGTTTGAAATTACTATTAAAAAGACACAAAGAGACCTTTTAACCCAGATTATTGTTTGGAAGGAACTAAACGTACTATATATATAATCCATTTCAAAATGTTTACAATTATGAAATAGTTCGAAATCATGTTTTTTTTAACATTTTATTAAAAAGGTATAAAGAACTTTATGGGATGAATTATTTTTTTAAGAAAAGGAACTGAACATACAAACTAAACATAAACCTAAACACTAGAGGTGAAACTCTACCTGCAAGGACACTGACATTGTCAGCATATGCTTTTGTCAAGAAATAGTCCACCATTGCTGTTTCGTTTGGGAAACCCTGGAAGACATTCAGACTGATTCCATCAATGAGGTGCAGCCAACCAATGGCAGCCCGGTCAATCACGTGCAGCAGACGCAGGTATTGGGTGTTAGTCGGTATAGTTTTGTTCAGAAAGGGAGTCAACTGAGGAAGCTGAAACATCCAGCCAAACACTCCCCTATGATCTCGTAAAGCTTGCTGCATCTGTAATAAATCATAATTATCAAGAAATTAAAAAAAAAAATCAGAAATTTAATCAAGAAAAAAATTATATAAAATTATTAATATTATGCAAACAAAATTAAGATTAGCAACCCACCAAAATGCAATGTTTTCTGGTTGAAAGCATTTTTTTAATCAATGCATCTTTTTTTTCTTCTCTTTATTTTTAATGGTAAATACTAACCAGAAACAGAAATGCTGAATAACATTCTTGTATCAGAACATAACACTGTACAGAATTCAACCTTATTGTAATAATAATTAAGAAATGAAAATTTAATTTGCGATGTTAGATTGAATAAAAGTTAACCATATTTTGATGTTGGCTCTTTTGCTTATGTGTAGAGAAGTGTAAAATGTGTGCAGCATGATTGTTAAAGTTTCGTGAATTTTTTGTCTAATTTGATTAAACTGGATCTGAAGAAACTGTTGCTTTTCTTTTGATGTTCAGTATATGTTGTAGCCTTGTTTACCTTTCTAATGGAGTCAAGGTTGTTTTCTGTTTTGGGCTTCTCAAGATACACCTGTAATTCCTGGGACACATTCAACCATTTCTTAGCATATTTTCCAACCAGATCAATAAAGGCAAAGGAAGCATTGGCCTGCAAGACAAAGAGAGTTATAATAAAGAGAACAATTCCAGAAATAGCACTTCATAGTTCTGATCATCATAATATTTTTAATGTTTCTACAACAAATTAATGTTCAGATATGCCTTCCACTCAAACTCGGGATTCTCCTAAGTAGTTTGAAAGGATCACTTCTCATTATATATGTATTATCCAAAATGGTAAAAGAAAAAACTTTTTTTTTTAATCAGAAAAAGTACCAAAAACCCATGGCTAAATATAGTTTTATCAAATAATCACAAAATGACTAAACGTGAGTGTAAACTTGTAGTATTTTTAGCATGTATAATAGTATACAGATTAAATGACTTATGTTTTCTTACTTTATGTATATTTAGTGACTTCTGTGATTACTATTTGATAAATGTAATACATGTGTATACAAGATAATATAAGAAGGGCCATATGATATTAAATTAACCAAAAAACTAACCCTGATGTCGATCTGTCTGCATATAAAATATACATATATATTTATATATTCCCTACTTATTTTGAACAGTATATATTGTCTGCTAATCTAACAAAACAGTTTCTTGTAATAATGCATTAATCTAGTTGACAAACCTGTTTCATGACGTCATCAACTGACGTGTTGTCAGGAGCGTACAACACCTTGGGGTTGCTGTAAAGGATGTGAAAGATAATTCCCAGCATCCTTTCCTGACGGGATGACATTGGAATATCATCTGAAATAAAATTTTACAATCTAAATAAGCTTGGTAGACACATGACATGAAAGTTGGAGTAATTATTTATATACTTAGTGACTGGTTGGTTAAATGGTTGTACTTATTTGTGTAACGACACCAATAGAGTACATTGATTTATCAATCATCAGCTATCGGTTGTCAAACATTTGGTAATTCTCACATGTAGTCTTCAGTTGTTTTTGTTCGTTTAACAATACGACTAGAGTACATTGATTTGTTAATCATCAGCTATTGAAAGTGAAACCTTTGGAAATATTGACACAGTCAAGTGTGAGCCAGCCTCCGAAAGGTTTTGAACCTCAGTCTTCAGCTTTAGAGTCCAATATCCTACCACTGGACCACTGAGGCCATTGATTGATTAATCATCAGCTATTGGACATCAAACATTTGGTAATTCCAACATGTAGTATTCAAAGGAACTGTGCTAGATTCCAGCTCATTTGTACAAAGGTATCACAAAAACAAGAATTCTGCAAAAAAATGTATATTTGACACAGAACATACCATCCTCCTCTGAGTTATCTTGATCACCCTCCAGGGGGTTTGTGAGTTTCCGATGTGGAGTTCCACAAACAGACTGCTGCATGAACGACCAGATTTTCAGCAAACCTTTAGGATGTTTGTTTGGATGATGGTCATGTGGTGGGGGAGCCTGCAAGAGAATAAGCACATTACAATAAGATGGTCATACTCGTTTGTAAATATGTTTGTAGTCAAAGTCTGGCTCCTAAAATGTATTGATACACTATATTAAATTTTATAAAAGCTAGAGGAAAACACATGTAGACAAACCTGAACCGTAACAAAAATGGCCTTCTAAGACAGATTGCTGTTTAATACAAGTTAAATTATGCTAAATTAGATGATTTTGGTAAAAATTAAAGATCACCCATTGAGATAGGTGGCTGCTTGATATAGATATATTTGAAAATGTTAAAATTTTATTTATAATTAAACAAAAACCAATATTAATTATCATATTCAAGCACTTTAATCAATTGTTTTCAAATAACTTCTTGATCCACCTTTGATCATCTAGTCACAAACATGAGAAAATAAAAATAAAAATGGATTTTTGTCTCACTCACCAGTTTAGCCTTCAATGCTTTATCAGCAATGAACCTTATCCTCAAAACATATCTATATATTAGGCACAGTGGAACAGATAGGGGGCCTTTAAGGTACCCAGCAACCCAAACATTATGAATCAAAAACATTACTAGAAGTGAAAAGAGATATAGAGAGAGAGATATATAGATAGATAGAGGGAGAGAGAGAGACACACACACACAGACAGAGAGAGAGAGAGAGAAAGAGAGTATTGCCGTAGTTAGGGGGAGCATAACCTCAGCGCTTTGTGCCTAGATATGTTAGCCCCCAAAATGTTCACTAGCTTCCACTGTATCTATTTATGTATGTAAGGAACACTGAACAAAGTCTCACCTTTGTTGGGTCAGTGTCAGAACCATTCTTGGCACCATGACTGTTGTTGTGAGCATCAGAAGAATTGTTGACGTCCAGTGAGTGCAGTGGTAACATCGTCACTAGTTTGCCCAGCATCTCCAACTCAGTTTGAAACCGTACAAACTGGTTCACCTGAAATGTTCATATATTTATAAACTTAAACTTTATCCCTGCTGAGTTACTATCTTGTTAAGCCTTGGAGGATAATTGTTTATTAATAAATAAAGTTTAACTGTGAATGTTTTAAAGTCACTTGTTTGCCATCATAATATAAGGCTGAAATTCTTTTTATGAATGACCAGTATGAAATATTTTACATTTTTTTTTACCATCTATCAATTTAAGATACTGAGAAAAATTAAAATAAAATTATTGAAATATTGAATAAAAAGATATATGAGCATCCATTTTGCTAGGTATAATCTGGTTCCAAGAAACATCAGTGTTTTGTTTAGGCTTAAATTTGGTTAACAGATCATTTTTTAAAATTACTTTTATCACACTTTATATCAACACCATTTTTTAAAATGTATGACAGTCACTAAGTCATACCATGTACAGGACAAATAGTAAATACCTTTTTAACAAACTTGTTCACTTTTTTCGTTGTTGCAGTCAGGTTAACAGGTTTGAGATGCAACTGTAAAAAACAAAACAAACAACAGGCTAGAAACCAGAGAGCAAGTTATGATAAATGGTGGTCATAATTTGTTATTTTCTAATTAAATTACAATCTTATTATACAAAGGTGGGATACTACTAACTATATGTATTATAATCTTGTTACTGATGGTTGATTTAAGGTATAAGGACAACTTGATGATACTATTTACTATGTCAATTATAGGGTACAAGTGTGATACTACTTACAATACAAATTATTGTTTTCTTAGTAATGGCTGATCTAAAGAATATGGACAGTTTGGTTACTATTTATAACATGAATTACAGTGTACAAGTGTGATACTACTTACTACATGAATTATTGTCTTATCAGTATGTTTGATTTGAGGTATAAGGACAGCATGGTAATACTGTTTACTAGATGAATTATAGTGTATAAGTGTGATACTACTTACTATATGATATAAATTATTGTCTTGTCAGTGGTGGTTGATTTGAAGTATAAGGACAGAGGTGATACTGTTTACTTCATGAATTACAGTGTATAAGTGTAATACTACTAACTTTATGAATTAAAGTCTTGTCAGTGATGGTAGATTTGAGGTATGAGGACAGCAGAGTGATACTGTTTACTATATAAAAGTGGGATACTACTTACTAATATAAATTATAGTGTATAAGTGTGATGATACTACTTACTTTATGAATTAAAGTCTTGTCAGTAATGGTAGATTTGAGGTATGAGGACAGCTTATTGAGTTGTGTGGAATTCATCTTACATAGCCGGTACTGAAGATCCTTCTGAAATAAATTGTTTTGTTTATAATTTATATAATGTAGTTGCTATGCAGCATTTGTAAAAATTTAAGAAAGTCCTGGGTATGTATCTGTATGTAAACATCTTTCATTGAATGATTGGGATTTTTCTTTTGTTTTTTTTGCTTTAATTGATGATAGAATTTTGGAAAATAAAAAAAGCTCATAAAAACTGTAAATTGGAATTAAAATAAAACTGATCATTTTATGCAATTTTGACAGGCATGCATAAAAAATATGACCACACAAAAAACACACGTTTTCAAGATTCAACAACATACTACATAATGTTTTACAACAATCTTCCTACCAGCTGGGAGATGTTCTGTCCTGG
Organism: Symmetromphalus regularis; assembly: GCA_032355785.1. NCBI lineage: Eukaryota > Metazoa > Mollusca > Gastropoda > Neomphalida > Neomphalidae > Symmetromphalus > Symmetromphalus regularis. Next base: position 3,353 of record JAULBS010071358.1, on the reverse strand, counting down.
TGCTGGGATTAGAAGGTGATGTAGAAAGTTTTTATCACAGGCAAACTTGTGTAGAGAAGCAGGTGAGAACATCACAACCTGTAAAACATGCATCTAATAAAATACAAGATATACTTTAAAAACCAAACATTTTAAGCACACAATGAGTACCTGAGAATGAGTTGAAGGTGAACTCATGTCCATAACTTTGGGATCATGGATGCCCTGATTCACATCATATATTAACAAAAGACAATTAAAGGTAAATATTTAGCCTAATATAAATACAATAGACCAACAGAATGAGAGACACCAGCTGAATAAAACCAAACATTTTACAATATTTTTGGAGGCATTGTCAATATTTATAAATTGAAATTTTCTGAAATAAAAATATCTGGTTTTAAGGTATATATTTTTGCACATTTGGATACAAAATTTGGTTAATAATATATAATTTTGCACTAATATTTTTGTTTTTATATTTTTTGTTTGTTTAACAACACCTCTAGATAACAATGATTTGTGAGCCAGCCTCCAATGGGTTTGGAACTACTGTCTTCAGCTTGTCTGATGTCCTACCACTGGATCACCGAGACTCAGCTTGAGCTAATTTAGTCATCAATATAGGAAAAGTGAGGTGACTGGAATCCATCCTAGAAATCATGGCCTCATTTTACTCACCTTTAACAACTCAGCCATTTGTGTTGGAGAAATGATAAAGGGGCTATTATGCATATTCACGACCTCCATCAACATGTCCATGATGTCCACCATATTGTTTTTTTCTAACACACTGGGATGGGATAGAAGTTGTTCTAGTATCTTCCCCTCTATATTACTAGTGAGACCATTAGAACTGCCCCTCTGAAGCTCTGCAACAATTGTTCTCATTGTAGACTGGAGCAGGGCTCTCTCAGCGTCTTGTAGTGTATCGTGTTTTAGATTCATGAACGACGTCTGTGAGAAATGGGAAACATGCGGTTCCACACTGCGCTTCCGTCTGTGTAAAGAATGATGCAGGAACTCAAAATCTTCACCAAACAAGAATTTGTAAATCTGAAAAAAAAAGCCCAGAAAAAAACTAATTATATACTGGACCAGCGATTTACAAGTAAAGATAAGGAATTTTCTGTAGTATATGAATTCTTTACATAAATTCAGACCTGTTTATGGCAGCCACCTAAAAGACCTAATAAACATGGCTGTTAAGACAAGGTGGATTTTGTATACAGGTTCAAACATATGAATTTGTACCATGAAGTGACATACCTATATGTAATGTGGTTTTATTAACAATCTGCAATTATTAACAAGTTCTTGTTGAACACGTTTTGACTGTAAACTCAAATGATTAACGGCAAATAAATGTAACTATCTTGTACTTAATATACATGAACAAACTGTCATTTAATGATAAATGCTGGCTTCCTCTGATAATGCATGATAATTACAACATGAACAATTCTGGGCCGTGTCATCAGAATGCATCAAATAGCCCTACCAAAGGTGGCACTCCATTGAACACCTCTGGGAAAAATGGAATGGGGAAGACCCAATGAAACATGGAGGACAGTGGAAAAGGAAATCTGAGAGGGCAGTCTTAGCTGGGGGCTGCTGGAAAAGCTGGCAAAAGACAGACAGCAGTGGCGATCTCTGATTACAGCCTTATGAGCTTCTTAGCATGAAGAGAATTAATAAGTATGAAGAGAATTAATAAGTATGAAGAGAATTAATAAGTAAGTAAGAACAATTCTGGTGCCCCTAAAGGTAAGTATAGAAACTAGGAAATACTTCCACTCATTTGGAGGTCTAGTAGTCTTAAAAAGTTACTAGTCCCCATGAAGAAAGTATTAGTGCCCTTTATTATTTGGAATCTTAGCACTAAAAGATACAAATATACATTGCTGGTCCATTATGAAAAATCAAAACTTTGCTAGAAAGTTGTTCAAGGTTAATACATATCATACAGGTATCTTTCATCAATAATAAAATTAATGGAAATTGGAATCAAAAGAAAAGTATTTGATGAACAAAATATCTACAGGACTATAGGACTACTATCATTTCATTTATACTCATTCAATGTGATTTCTATTCACCATGGGCAAGAGGGTGAGAATTAGTTTCTATCCCTTAAAAGGGGCAAGGGCAAAATTTGTTTTGTGCTTCTATCACTGAGGTGTGAAAGCATTGCTGCTTCCAAAATTAAGTATTAGTTTTCTTCTAATAAACAAAACTGACAGGTTATATACTCAACCAAAAAAGAAAGTATGCATGTTGAAATAATGAATATTTTTTAATGTGCCATTTCACTATAATCAAAAGCAAACACGTGCCAACTTGTAATATTACTGCACACACATACCTCCACCTAAATAGAGTGGTTATCTAATTCCAGAATTTCTGCCATGAATGTCATCTGGTTTATGAAATAAATGACTACTGATTACAAGCATACTTTCTGTTTTGGTTGAGTATACTTTTTGTAAAACAAATTCTAAATCTAGTAAAAAACCAAAAAGGAAAATAGAAATCCTTTGTTGATTTACCTTTAGCAAACATACACAGTAAGCAAAGATTATAACTTATAATAGGATTTACTTGAGAAATCAATTACTTGTAGTGTGTTTGTATTAGAATGGAATTTCTATACTAAATAAACAGAAATCAACACATAGTTTCTGTTTATCGGCCTGCTGCTATAAAAAAAATCCTGCTGCTCTGGCCGCCATGTTTTTTTCTTCTAATTACATTTAGATCATATCCATATCATGTCTCCATCCAATATTAAAAAGCTTTAAAATATATTTGGACCTTCCCCCTACTCCCTTCCAAAATTCCTGTATCTATCCCTGAGTTATACAAGCAAAGTCAATATTGATTGTCAAAAATCCTCCTGTCTTCATTTAATCCCAAACCTAACAAAAAACTATGACTAAGTTTAAGATGGCTGACCTCTTTGATATTGACCGTAGAGTTGAGCAAAGCAGTAACGTCATCAACCGGCACAGACAGGTTGCGAGCCAGAAAGTGTCTGAACTGTTTCGAGTTTGTCAACACAGCCTTCAGTTGGAAATCTGAAAATATATAGTGTAAACCCATGCAATCACATAAACAAACAAACAAACAAACTGGTTGTGATTGACAGCCACCTAATTAATTTCAAAAATTAAAAAAATGTAATTTTCACAATGTAAGTAATAAATGAGTTTACTGAAATGTAGGCAAAAAGGAAAGAAAATTTTAAATAATTTCATATTTAACCTCCCTTAGGAACCATGACTGTGTTTTTATGAAAGTAAAGTTTGTTTTATTTAACAACGCCTCTAGAGCACATTGATTTTTATCTTATCATTGGCTATTGGACGTCA
>JAULBS010071347.1:8664-21499 GCA_032355785.1 Symmetromphalus regularis | reverse complement strand
CAGTCACTAACAACAGCAAATAATAGGGAGAATGAGCACCTAGACTTATTACCATGCATATAATATGTACATGGACAAGCTGGTAAACAAAATTGGCCAAAGTGTTCTATTATAATAGACTGATGTTCTCTGTAATTTACCAGAACACTCCTGTTTGTTTGGCTGCATATACATACCAGAGAACCAATCAAATGAATGTTTAACAAAGATAATTTTCTGGTCATTTAACAAATATTAAATTTGGATGTTACGACATACTATATGCACCAAATTTGGTATGGTTTTGACTCGCCAGATATCATTTTGACTCAGCTGGGGCAACCAGGCAACTGTAAAATGCACATCCTGTACATATCACAAAATAGGTATTCCGTTCAATACTAATAGTGTTTCCTTATAAGATAGACATTTTAATATTATTTTTTATAAATGCAGAAACTATTTAGAATTAAATAAATATGGAATATAAGACTTTTTTATATTGGGTGGTGGTAGATAGGGTAATCCCACCGGCGCGGCACTAAATGAGGTGGAAACCCGAGGCTTGATTTTGTGACCCAGAGGGTAGGATTTTCCTATCCGCTACCAACCAATATAAAAGAGTCTTTTTCTCTCATTCTTTTCAGAAGAAAATGGGTAAAACCGGAGTAAAACTGAGAAAAGGAAGCCATTTCTTAATCATTTTTATTTCACAGTATATTAACATGAAAACAGTATTTTTAAATTCTCTATATGCGAAATGTTCCCTGTGATACAAAACTGGAACATGTCTATTGGTCCAGGGGAATGCATTATTTAAAGTTTATTTGTCTCCAACAGTTTCCATTTGTCTTGGGTGTCTGTTAACTACCAATGCTTTCTAGAAACTAATGATTTTAACTGATCTCTTTATCTGTTTGTTAGGGTTTCCCAGCTTGAAGATATAGAACTTATATCTGAAGAGACAGACTGCCAACCTTGCTTCATAAATAAAGGAATTGCCATAGCCTGCTTCTATTATGCTCGCTGTCTCACATTGGGGCATGGAACAATGCAAGACACAGATAAAGCACCATATTTTTATTCAAGGGTAAGTGATAAGATTTTGCTTGATTTACTTAATTTGTACAGAAAAAAAGAACTTTCCTGGACCAGTCTAAAAGTTATCTTTTTAAATCATTTTAGTAGGTATGAAAAAAAACGTAATTTACTGTTTTTCTTCACAATTTGTTGATTTCTTTAATTTTTAAAATTATTATTAAAATGTGTACAGCTAATGTCAGCAGGGACTCATTTAGCTACTTAGTGAGGATTCCAGAGTTATAAATTGTGTATTGTTCTTTTTCAGTGTTATGATTTTGATCACGACACATGTGCGCAACTACAAGTTCACACAACATATGGAGAGATATAGACGCACAAGACTTTTTACTGCTGTTTATTGTGGCTTGGAGATACTTTGTAAAATTCTCATCACACTGAAGATAAAAACACAGTTTTGTTTCTTTAATATGGTTTTTTAATATGTATTAAAAATAAATCATTGACATGACTGATTAGAGATTTTAGTTAAATAGTCCATAAAAACTTAGGACTGAAAAATGATAAATAGTCCTGAGGATGCAAAATGGTTTAGGTAGATAGTCCATAAAATTGGAAAATGTTTTAGGAGTTTTCATGTAGTTTAGGACTGCTTGGTGCTTATAAATATATAGTTTTCAAATTGTCTTTATCTGAAGGGCCATTCTTAAAGTTCATATGCTCAGAAGAGGGTCTGCAGAGTTTTTCGTGAATTTTAACATATCATCATATAAGTGGATGAAGTGATGGTCAACACAGATATTCTCACCATTCCCTACTATTTCCTTAAAGCTAAGTTATTTTCAATTTCCAATTTTAGATAAAACAATTCCTAATTTCTATGTAAAAATGACCTTACCTTTTATCTTTTGTAATATAAACACATACACATAGATGCATTAATTTGACTAAAATATATGTATTACTCTTTTATTATTCAAACAAATATTAAGGTTTTTAAATTAAAACAGAAAATTGCCAATTTCTTTGTGAAATTATGTTAAATTTCCCAAATTCAGACTCAGAGCAATTGGCATCAAGTCAAATTTCAGAAATAAAACTGTTTACAGAAGTTGTAAGTTTTAACATATATCCTTTTAAGTGTGGTACCTCAGAAAACATTAATATTAAAGGAGTAATGTCATTAACTAGTCAACTTAACAACAAATTGACATTATCAACATTAAAAGAAAGTAAATTATATGCTTCATTTGATCTGACTGACTTAACTTCTAGCCATTATTAATGTAAATGACAAATTATTTTATGGAATTCAGTTTTATTTTTAACTATCTAGACCATTATTAGTATTATAGCAAAGAAATCTTATAACATGATCCATGATATCATTTATTCTTCTCAGTTTGTATTTTTAATGTTCAAATATTTAGACCTCAAGTTGTGTTGCTTCCATGATCTCAACTCTTAACGTGCATGAGGTCTTACCTTCTTCCTCAAAGGTCTTCATCTATAATTTTCTCTTACGTCATTAAGTAAATGTTTTCAGTTGGTGTTCTGGATTTTTATTATTAATGTTCAAATATCTAGACCTCAAGTTGTGTTGCTTCCATGATCTCAACATGACCAAAAATTTAATGAGGTCTTTCCTTCTTCCTAAAAATTTTTCATCCATAAGTTTCTCTTATATCACTAAGGAAATGTTTTCAAGTGGTGTTCTAAATTTTTATGTTACAAGCTGCTCTGACACTAAGGTACCTGTCATTTTCAGTTTGTGAAGAAGTGTTTTTCAAATTTGCAATGCTGTATAAATGTTTTTCATCTGACATCTTGGCAGAATGTGCTCTGAAGTTTGGGGTTTTAAGCACTAAGGTGGCATTTGGGTTTTTAAATACTTATAGATGATAGATTTGGATTATATTTGTGTAAGTGTGTCACGTTTGCAGTGTCCTTTTGTATGAATGTTCAGGATGATCTGAATATCAGAAATGACATGTAGCCTATTTGCACAATTTTGATTTTTGCATGTAATTAGAAAAGTATTAGTTAGACTGATTTCCTGGTGTAGATTGCATTAAATGTATATATCAAAACCAAAAATTATTTAAAAAAAAAAGAAAATGTTTTTTTTTTTTAAATGATCATACATTTTCTTAATATTAGGTTAATATTATTAGAATTGTATTACTATTTTGTGTGGGTTTTATGCATAGGTTTTCACCAATATTCAAGAGAGTTTTTGCTAAAGAAAATAACAACAAAAAGATATAAAAAAACAAACACATTCACTTAGTAAAGATTAGGACAACCTTAAGTTACGCAGACAGCCAACAATTTTATAACTCACCTGGTATAGAAAGTACTGGTTAAAATAAGTTTGATGATTTTAGGGGGAAAGGTTTTTTTTTTTTTCCCACCTAAGCTTTACTTAATATGTATTCTAAGGTATTGCTGTAGTAGAATTTTTTTAATTCTCTATTGTGGTTCATTTTTAAGCAGTATTAACACATGTTACGGGTTGCCAAATATTTAATGAAAGTATATTTTTCAGTAAATGTTTAACCAAACAGACTGTGATAAAAACATGATGTGTATTTTATGTGAATACATTCAATAGTGATTATTATTGCTTAACTTAAAATATTACTGACAAGGTACAGTTATAAAAAAGAGATATAAGAAACAGAAAACAACAAAAAATGTTTATATGCTACATTGTATCTTCTTTTTTTTTCTCACTCTTAAGTGTGTTTTTTAATGAAAATAAGTTTCCCAAAGATTTTTAACCAGTTTTATATTAATCTATTTACAAATGTTTTACAGGATAATAATATAATATTTAATTGTGATATTTCAGATATATGTATGTATATTTTTCAAGATATCTTGTATTTTGTATTAACTGAAATGCTCATTTGTTTGAAATTATTTTGTAACTTTCATTTCTGTTGAATATACCTGTTTAATGATAGGATTGTTTTTTTGCATTTTACAAAAATTCATCACAGGCTGAGCTTTCAGACTGGGTTTTTTTTTTTTTTTATATCGATAACAATGTTTATATGAAAGCAGTCATTTTTTCTCTAAATTATGACCTACTTCAGTGAAACAAAAATGTTTCCTTCTTTTATAGTTGTATTTAATAAGCGCTCAAATTAGTCTTAATAGTTTTTTATTGTATATATTTGAGGCCATACAATTTTCTATTATATTATACATGTAGTTATTTTGTGTTTCCATTCATTTTTTTTAACAAATCATTTTAACCCGGTTCTGTATTAACTAAGAAAAACTAACCATGCTTGTTTACCATACATGTGAAGTTCTTGCACATTTCTGTCTAATTTTAAACAAATTTTACCACTGAGGTAGTAATTTAACAGCTTCAGTACTGAAGTGTAAAATTAGATGTAATGGTGGGAACAATATAAAAGACACATTATCTGAATATTTATATAACTGGTCCAAAATTATGTACCCAGTTTAAAAGAACATAACCACAGATATTTTTGATGCCATTAAGTTTCTATACAAGATCAGTTGATTAGAAAGCAAAATGTAAAAATGATTAAACCATTCTGTATCTATTATCATATAATATTATAATTGGAACTTTTAAAAAGTTCCATTTTCGTGTTTTATAGTCATATTATATTTTATTTTGTATTGTCCATAATGTGGTACATGTTTTATACTTATAGAGAATATTATTTTAGTTTTTAGATTGATATATTTGTGCCAAACATTACTGATACAAAATTATTTGAACAATAATGAAGTGAATTAAATTAGTTTGTACAAGTGTTGTAAAAACACAGTAGTATTATTAGATGTACAAAAACCATTAAGAATATATTAAAACCTGTATTATTAAGCAGCTACTCTAGGCAGTAAAAACATGTTGCATGTTAAAACAGGTGGCTGTTTACTGCAGGTCACATTTTATAAGATAGGTTAGAATAGAAAGGTGACACTCTAAGGCATGGCTGCTTAATTTATTGAAGTATTAATGCATGTCATATTTGAATAGATTATAAGAATAAAATGTTAACTGTTTAAGTTGTTTGGCTGCTTGATTTGTTAAATAATTAGTCATTATTAATACTACATGTATGTCATATTTGACAAGCTTTAATAATTTAGGAGAATAGAAGTTTAGTCCTTTAAAGCATGTAACTTACTTTAATATTGTTGATAGATCAAGTAGGTTTGATTATAGTTTTCTAATAGCAATAAAATGTCATTCTAAAGCATGCCATACATGTACTACATGTACATATGTACAAATTAATACATATAGACCCTTGATGTCATTATAATAAAATGAAGGGTGGGTGACAGCTTTAAAACAAATATTGTTGCTGTCAGATGAAAATAGCATAACACACAAATAGACTATTGTAGGAGAAAGAAAAGTGTGAAAATATTATATCTACAAATTATGATTTAAAAAAAAAAATTCTATTGTTGGTAATAGAACAAAATTGTAAAATTTAATAGTCAGAGAATCCATATACATCAAATGATCACATGAACAAAAGCCAGATTTTTGGTCAACTATTTTCTCAAGACTTTAATGTAAATTATATTGATTCATTAGTAAAATAAAAAATATGCTAAAATGAGTTATGCCATTTTTGTTTGATAGTGATGTTAGGCTTAATACTCACTTCGCAAGGTTCTGCATAGAAATTTATTAGTTCATCAAGACGAATATCTTTATTAAATTATGGAAGATAACAAAAATTATAAATTTTCTAAAACATATTTTGATGAACTAAAAATTTATTACTGGAAACAATGCCAAAGGGGTGGATTATTGGGGATTTTTAAAAATTCGTTCCTTTATTACACTAACATAGTTTGATAAATGGTGGTTAGAAATGTGATTGTCAGCATAATGCTGATCTAAACTAAGTAATAGTTTGACCAACCATTATGCATGGGCAGAACCTTAATGTGTGTATATGTTAACTAGTGCAGGTGTTGTTATCTTCCATTTTTGTTCTGTGAATATATATTTTTATCCCTAGATCTTCCTTTTAAAGCTCCATCCCTAAGACAGTATTATAGATTTTTGATTGTCCAGTTATTATTTACAATGTAATGTTATGTTGCATATTACAACTATTGTTATTGTGCCTTTACTACTATATTTATCCATCCTGCCCTTGACTTTTGTTCCATCTATTTTGTTTACAATAAACAGAGTAATTGTTGTTTTGTTTGTTCATATTTATTTTATTGTTAGTGTAATATCACCCACATTCCATGAAGACTCATTATGTATGTTCAACCATCTTAATACCAGCCCTAGTGGTATAGTGACTATGTTATTGGACTCTGGTAGATACTGGGATTAAATTTCAGTTGAGGCATGAGATTTTTATCTCAATACTGGCTCTAACCCAGAGAATGCTCCACAAGTCTCAGTGGGTAGGTATACACTACTTAAACTGACTTGTGGTTCACAACTGGTTATCAAAGGGTGTGGTTTGTACTATCCTATTTGTGAGATTGTTCATATAAAAATCCCTTGCTGCTTATTAGTAAACAGAATTAATATTTGTTTGGCAGCATTGTGTTTTGTCTCTCCTAATGACACCAAGCTTTGTCCTTGATAGATAGCACAGAAAATGGAAACCAAACCAATGGAAATATTTCTTAATTTCTACTCCTGAACTCCGATCACTAGCTTTACAGTCTTAAATAGAGATCAATTATTTTAGAAATTCACATTTTGTGTATGCTTTGGTGGTGCAGGGTCAATTCCTTTGCAACCACAGAATACCATCTTTGACATTCTTTGCAACTTGACAGAAATTTAATTGATACCATCATCAGCATGCAGCTATATCAATGGTCCACATGCTGTTCTGTGTGATGATAATGTCAGCTGTAATTGTGCCTGTATTGTAAACTTTCTTCAGAAACGCTCTATCCTGATTTTACACTTTCAAGTGCGGTGAGATGTTATCACCTTCAAACAGCCAATCATGGTGTGTTACCACAGATTCTTGTATTTCAGAATGACAAGAATCCTACACCTTGATTTGATTATATTGATCAAACCTTCATGACTTATTGGATACTTTCACCAAATTATCAGATGTTCAAACTTTACTAGTAATCCAAATAAATAATTTCACTTATTCATTTTCAAATAGAATAGAGTGTTCACTGGGTTCTTTTGATTTAGTATGAATCACATATACTCAAAATAATTTGGAAACAGACAAAAATAATAATATTTTGATGTTTGAGTGATAATTTCACTTACTCATTTTCAGAAATAGGTTAATAGAATAGAGTGTTCAATGGGTTCTTTTGATTTAGTATGAATCACACAACAACTGGGAAACCTGTCAGACTAAAAATTAATATTTTGGTGGGTGGCCATCACTCACTACATTTTCTTGTTTGCAATGTGTTACAGTTGTTATTCACTGATTTCATTTGTCTTGCATACAATTCCATTCAAAGCAATTATTTGATGGATTATTCAGACAATTTTCAAAGTATCAGCTTTGATGGATGCCCCAGTAATGCAGTCACTCTTCTTCTTAATTCTGGGTTAAACATTCATTAGGCATTGATTTGTCTGGGGTGTTTAATGGCTAGGCATACATCACTGCACAACAACAGTATAGTATTTGCATAATAATAACAGTAATTTTAACTATTTCCACTAAATATTTTTTGGTTTACTATGTAATAGAAATAAAAATATTAATGTTGGTGTTTTTTTTATCAGAATAACACATCATCAGATACCAATATATAAATAATAATAACAGTTGCGGTACTTCATTTTAAACTTTACAGTCATTTTTCTTGGTTTACCATTTTTGTTTGTTTTTTGTTTTATTTTTAAAAATCAAAATTATACATACCAATTTATTACCACAGTGGGCACTCATAACTGGGAAATATTTTTCATATTTTCTCAGTGAGAAATATCATACATTGGTTTAACAAGGCATTTCATTGGGTCGCTCTAGCCATTATGACCAATAAGATTGGCTGTACTTAATAAGATGTCATTATAATGTTGTAAAAGTGCAAATGATGTCACTAAAACTAGAAAAATGTAAACCATAACGTCATCCATAATGTTATAAGATAGCATTTCTCTAAACTGCTGCACAAATAGAAAGTTTAAAGAATAGAATGATTAAAATTGTCTGGGGTAATAAATAGAATATCAAACATTACCATTTATTATCAAATTTATGTCCCTTGTGAAATAATTTTCCTTTGTCACTCAGAGTTTGTGACAAAGAAAAATTATTTCACGAGGGACATAAAGTTGATAATAAATGGTAACAAGTTTGATATTCTTTCAATCTGCGTATCTATCAATATAAAGAGGGATTTTTTAATGTGGCTGATATAGAACTATACTACAAATTATGTTGGTAAATATTTCTGAACATAACCCTAAAAGTAACTAAAATCTGACATTAGCCCTTACCTTAACTCTATATTGTCCAAAATAAATAGGGGATATTTAAATTCTAATGTGAATAGATATAAAATGAAACTTGTTTATTGTTCTGAAAATAAGTACACTACCTTTGTCAAGACTGAGCATATACCTTTCAACCACTGAACATGTTTAGGACATTACATGAGGCAAGATCAGAAGCATTCAAGATGTTTAGCAGGATTAGGGAATGCACTAAAGAAATCGGACATGATAAACCATTTTTTTTTAATTTGTTCTGGCATATACCAAGTTTGGTCCATGCATGTTTAAAGAACTGCAGTGCTTTTCTTCATTATTAATGAATGCATTAATCATAAACTTTAATTTCACAAGTTCTATCCTTGCTGCCTATCATGGTCTGGTTTGGCCATACCTCTATATCCTGACATAAACATTTCATGACAATATTGTGTCACATCATAACATTCACTTTGCCACTGTTTTTTTCTATTGGTATGAAAATTACACTTTTATATTACATTTGAATACCCCTACTTATTTTGAACAGTATATTTTTATGCTCTAATTGTCAGAAGTATTGTCATATCTGAAATTCAAAAAGAGTAGCCTAATCCCCTTTGTGTGTGTGTGTGTGTGTGTGTGTGTGTGTGTGTGTGTGTGTGTGTATAGTTTTAATACATTTATATGCATACAGTACATTTGTATATATGTAATATTACATAATATACATTGACTCTAAAATGTAATGTTAACTGACAATGTAAAAACTTCAAACATAAAAATAGGCATTATTTAAAACAATTAATTATTGCTTTAATACATTTATATGCATACATATATGATGACTATAAAATTTAATATACATATACTGAATTTATTTGAATAGAAGGAAGTGCATGCAAATGTATTAGAAACAAAATGTGTTTGCTAACAAAGTGATCCTTTACAATTTACCACTCTGGGTTTTGTAATGCCAACCTAATGCAAATAAAATCACTACTTGATTGAACTAGTCTGATTTGGTTTGTCAGGAATGAACAATGTTCAGTAATATTAAAGGAAAGGAAGCTGCTGTCTTGCTTTATATAAATGGACTAATTTCCATTGCAGAGCAGATCACAAGCACAAAGAGTCTGCTGTAATAAAGATCAACTCGCTTCTATACACTTGATATTCTTCTTAGTTGCCTGACCGTGCATTTCTCTGGAAGTCACTTTTATTTCTTGGACCTTCACAGTATCAGCTTCCACTGTCAATGAACACTGTCGATGGTAAGTTTATTTTGTTTGTCTTCCATTAATTTTTTAGCAAATTTGACTTGATTATCGTCATGGTTGAGTCACTAAAATGTCTCTCACTGAATTGATTTTTTTTTCCAGTTCTTGGATTAATTACTGTTAACCCTTAGAATACTGGATTAATTTTGATAAAAGTCAGCCTGAGTGACAGGGTTTTATTACTGAAATTTTACTAGATGTCCAAATTGCTTGCACTGGCTGTCAGTATTGGCAGTTTGATACAGATATCATGGTTGTGTTTAAGTCATCAGTGACGGTCATTGGCAAGTGTAGGCGATATGTATACTTATATATGATGTGCAATGATATTTTGGTCCAAAATGTGGCATTACATAATGGTAAGATAGAATTTAAACAAATTTTACATACCTGCCCTTCATCAGATTTATTAATTTAATTTTTTTATTGACATTGTATATTTCAAGTAGGTGTTTAACATTTGTTTTATCTGATCTTTTCTCACTTTTAATTAATATCCAAATGTCATAACTTTACATGTAATATTACATATACAATGACTGTAAAATTCACTGTCAACTGACAATGTAAAAACTTCAAACATATAAACAGGCATTATTTAAAACAATAAAACTAATTAATTGCTTGTTTTTAATACATTTATATGTATTGCATATGACATTTTATATTTAAAAACTATTTTTATTCTTTTTTGTTAGAAAATAATTAGATAGCTTTTCAAGGATTTGAGAATGGTGAATTGGGAATAGTGAATAATTTTGGTTAATGAAACTGAGAGGGTAGCTGACACATAAAGTATTCCTTTTGATAACTGTAAATAATCTTATATCAATTAAGCTCATTCTTGCTCTAATCAGTGGTTATGAGCTAGCATATCATCAAATGTACTGATGTGTGCTGTTCTGTTTGAAAAGAAGCATATAAAAGACCTGTTACTGCTTATTAAAAAGAGTAGCTATTGTGGTGGTAGCAGAGTTCTTTGAGATTTTATACTGGTCAGTTTTTGTTTTTGCCAAACTGGTGATTCAGGACTTACATTTTTCACAAGTTGATACCTTTTATCCCATTGCAAACTGGCTGTCAACTGGCAATAGTGGGAAGACTTTTTTTTGATAACTACAGCTGCAATGTAAATTGATTAGCAACCACTCAATCTGTGTACTGGAACTTTGTAATGATATTTGACATTTTCATATAGTGATTAATGATGCAATATTGAACAAAATGTTCCCTGATGAGCCCATGGATACAGAAGGAAAGGACTGGATGTTTAACAACTTCTCAACACATTTTTATTCAGCAGCTTTTACATGTCAAACACTGGTATATTGTGACTCATGGTCTTCAGAGGTAACCAGCTACTCCACATAGTTTATTCTTTTCAATTAGCAGCAAGGGATCTTTTTTATGTGAAATACAACAGACTGATAATACTTACCATGGGTTTTGATAAACCAGTTGTTGACCACAGGTCATTCAGGGATACAAACCCAGTACCTAACCAGCCTTGAGTCCAATTACCAAACCTGTGTGTATCCATGGACAGTGGTCTAGTTTGGACAGGTTTCACAATAATAGTTTCCAAAGCAATCCATTAAAATAACTACTATTAATCCTATTTGAAAGCTGGAAATCTGAAAAGTTAACTTCATACCGTAATTTGGCTCCAAAAATACCGATAGATATGAGGTACGCCAACCAACACATTTAAGGTTAATTTTCCAATTTAGAAATGTCTATCCATCGAGGAACTGTAAATCCTGGACAATGTGTGAGGTCAACAAATGAAATCATTGAAGCAATGTCCACCACACTGTTTGGATATACTCCTCCTTAAATGAGCTTTTCCTTTTAAGAAATTGGCTTGGTTTGAAGTTGAGTTGAAGAAATTGATACTATAGAAATGGCAGTCGCTGGAAATGACAAATTACTGGTAATTGAAAGGGCTTGCAATGGACCTGATATCCTGCTGAGTGAGCTGAAATGGCTTGTCACTATTTCAAACATGATATAAAAATGATACAATCAATTATTGTCAGATACGAGTGAAAATCTTCAAATTATTTAACAGATGCAAATAGCTGTCTTAAGGCCATGCATTTTAGAAACTTTGTTTCCATGTCAAGGACAATTCAATTTTATTTATTACACAACTTGGGGTATCAAATATATAGGTGGTGACTTGGTAATGATAATAATAATTATGATAATAACAGGGCTGGCACAGCCATTTAAATACGGGGGCTGAGCAAGACTGAATAGGGGCACCATCAGTCATTTGAAGGGCACCTACATACTCAAGAAATGTAAATATTGTCACAAAAAATGGCATCGCAGATTATGGATTGGCCAAATGTCCCCCTTGCCCACCTCCAGGTGTACCGACCCTGATATAACAATAATAATAATAATATTAACATCAATAAATTAATAATGACAGTAACTTTTATAATAATGCATGTTGTTTTCACTCAGTTTTATAACATATTTTTTTTGTTGAATGCTGTGTATTTGTATTTGTATAGTGTTTCAAAATTTATTATGTAAGGTAATTAATTAGGAATCCCCAATCCTAACATTACTAATTTATTTTAGGGCAATAAAAAAAAATCAAAATAAAAAAAATAACAGTAACAATAAAAGTATTATAGTATTAATAATAATAGATTGCTGATTTACAGATACTAATTTGGAAATTTTTTAGAACTTATTTAAGTTAAAATTTTTGATACAAACTCTTGTTTACAATAATAAATGATAGCAATTAGGAACATACTACATGTATCACATAAAAATACAATTTTATTTTTAATTACACCACTAGAGCACATTGATTTATTAATCCAACAGCTATTGGATATCAAACATTTAGTAATTGTGACATGTAGACAAAGTGAGAACAAACCAATGTTTTCAGCTTGAGAGCCCGATGTCCTACCACTGGATCACTTAGGGTTACCACGTTTTATTATATAATACATGCACAATCCCATTGACTAAAAACTCAACTAAAGTCTTTCCTTATGATAAATCCCACTATCTCTCTAGGGTGTGTGATCTAGCTGATTTGTTAGACCCACTATAATGAATG
>JAULBS010071336.1:0-21501 GCA_032355785.1 Symmetromphalus regularis | reverse complement strand
GTATATGGACTTTCTCATGTCATATACCACAGACCTTAACACTGGTTGGAATGGAACTCAAATGTATATGGACTTTCTCATGTCATATACCACAGACCTTAACACTGCTCAGAATGGAACTCGAATGTATATGGACTTTCTCATGTCATATACCACAGACTGATATACCAATCATAAAACACTGGTCAGAACTGAAAGTAACTGATCTTGGTTTGACACTTTAACATCAATCTAATTCCTACTCTATCATGATATGTAACAAAAAAACAAATATATCTGGAATATTAAGTCTATTTATCACAATGAAGCTAGCAAATTTTTGTGTGGTTACATTGTAAATAAAGTCATTTCTACCCATGACTTCCCAGTAGTGTCTCACTCCAGATATAGTTTACCTTCCAGCTTGCACCTCTTTCTGCACCATGTCATAGATGGGTTGTTGGTGGACGTTGGAGAAACCAAGGTAGTTTGCCTTTTCCTGCCGTACAGACAGGTGCTGTTTCACAGGCACTGGTTTAGTCAGGTCGTCAGGGGCTGGAGGCATCTCATATGCACCTAGAAATGTAGAACATAATTAGACAATAAAAATTCAACCTTCTGATGAATACATATATAAGAAGAAAGAACAGTGAAAATTGGGATAAGAGAATAATACTGTTTCCTAGTAAACCAAATCAGAGATCCATTACTGGTATATCAAAGAGTTAACCTCAAATAAATAGGCTGGTAGTTGGTAATGGCACCATGTAAAACTGATTCATGAAGAGAATTTTTTTCCTTTTGTTATTTGTAATGCCTTGACTTATCCTGGAAGAAATAATGTAATGTAGATTGTACTTTGCTCATATTTTGGAAATATCTACCTCAGGCAAATAAAATTTGAAATCTGACATAACTGAAATTCTTGTTAATATATAGTTTGATACCCAGGTAACGGATTATTCAGTTTATATATGAATTACATTTAAAATCAGGCTTCACATAATCAATCTTTTAAATGTGTGCAGCTTAACTATATACAAATGACTGATCATTCCATAAAATGTATTGCCTTGTATCTTAGTTACAGACCTTTTTTAGAGCTGTAATTAAAGTGTTTTCTCAAGATTCTAGGCAAGTAACTTAAGTCTTCTTACAAATAAACATTACAATTTTAGAGCAGTAATTTAAGTGTTTTTCACAAATCAACATTACTGTTTTAGAGCAGTAATTTAAGTGTTTTCTCACAAATCAACATTACTGTTTTAGAGCAGTAATTTAAGTGTTTTCTCACAAATCAACATTACAGTTTTAGAGCAGTAATTTAAGTGTTTTCTCACAAATCAACATTACTGTTTTAGAGCAGTAATTTAAGTGTTTACTCACAAATCAACATTACAGTTTTAGAGCAATAATTTAAGTGTTTTCTGACAAATGAACATTACAGTTTTAGAATAGTAATTTAAGTGATTTCTCACAAATCAACATTACTGTTTTAGAATAGTAATTTAAGTGTTTTCTCTTAAGTGAACAAGTGTTACCATGTGATGATGTTCTTGTCAGAACTGAACGAAACTCTTCAAGTTTCTTTTCCATCGTCTTCATAGGAAAACAGTCTCTGCGGCGAGTCAGTATGATGAAGTACTTGAGTCTGAGCGTTGTCGACTGAGCCTCGTTCTGCACCAGACCCTTAGGGTTGTCATGAGTAATCACCAGACCAACATCATACTCATCCTTGTCTTCAGGAGTAGTCTCCCCTTCTTGCTTAGCCTCTTTCAGCAGCTTCTTGTGACTGACCAATGCATATTCATCAGCTTTTACAAAGATGTAATCCTGCAAAATATACAATGTTTTACGACACTTTAAAATATGTTGTTGTCTTACTAAACAAGATAAAATTCACAGCAGGATCAAGGCATTAACATGTTAAGCATGCCATTTCATAAGCACAAGTTCTAGAATCAAAAATCACATATATTTGGTCGACCAAGCACTTATAATTTCTGAGAGACAAAGTTAAACCCAATGCAACTGCAAAGCTGATAAAATACAATCAATGCTTGTTTAATTGTATTACAAAGGTTTAAAGAACAAATACCCTCTCCACACATTCATGATTAAATACATACCGGTTCAACTTCTGTGTCAAGGGCGACAACCATTCGTATGACTCGCATGTCCCTCTGTTTCATCTGTTTCAACATATAGTCATAGAGTTCAGGACTGGGACAAGGCAGATCAGATATAGTGATGTTATCTGGGAAAAAACCCACAATTCTTAGGTGAACCAATAACATCTGCACCCTCCTACCGTCATCCCTTCTACCACCAATTCAAATATTTTCCCATTATTATACCTGCACAACAGCCTTTGCTATATAAGACTGTGATGCACCGTTCAAAAGGGGGGGAAAAAAGGAATAATGAGGTAAGACTGATCTTACAAACTTTCACCTCTGACAGAACAATGACCACTAACTAAATCACACAGCTCATTTTTAAATGTCTCAACAAAATAGCTACACATTTTAGCAAAACAGTATTTTAAAGACCAGTACTTAGTTTTAGATGAATCCGAGAGTCTGATACTCGCTAAAATAATGCAGGTCTTCTCAGCTATTTATTTTATCTGTAAAATACATTTCTCATTGGACTGGTATGAGGCTTTCTGGATGTGCAAATTGGAGCACCCTAGATATGCAGCCCTCGAAATTCAGATCATCTTGCGTTGACAATTTAGTTCAAATAATAACAAAGTAAATACCTGATGATAATAATACCATCATAGATCAATTTTGCAACAGTTGCAACTGCTGTTGTAAATTCTGAGGGCTGGATATGTAAACCTGATACTCTCTGGATATGTAAACCTGATACTCTCTAGATATGCAAACCGAAGGTTTTCTAGATGTGTAAACTAGCAGCCCTTATAGCACCTTAAATTTTCCCCTCAAATTTGTGTACTGAATACTTATTGTAAATAAAATGATCAATATAATGTATATAAATAGTAAATATATGCCCGTGGAAACTAAACAAAATATGCATGAAATAATAACACAACCTTGTTGTAACCAGTTTCTTGAGAATGCTGGTGGGTAAGGGTAGACCTTGGCGAAGTCCTGCAGGAAATGCGTCAGGTGAAAGCAAGGACTCAAAACACAGTCCTCCTCACTGAGATACATCTGTATGAGGCGCAGGTGGAAGTCATGAGCAAATGAGTGAACGTGGATCAGATTCTTGCATTTCTCACACTCATCCACAAACAACAGGTTCATCTAACAGAAATACAAGCTAACAATTTACATAAATAGAAAAATAATCTTTATCTTCGGCATAACATTGTAGCCACAACAGACCACAAGACAAATAGTCATTTTTAAGTGCAAGAATGAACTGTGGAGCATGGATTTTCAAAAAATATTATAACATATATAAACATTTTCATTAACACTAAAATGACAAAATATTTAGAAAATGGTAAACACTTGTGTTAGTATTTCTTATTCATGCTATACCCAACAAAAGCATATTAAACAAACTACCATTTAATATTAAATTTATGTTCTGAGTGATTTTCATATTCTGTTTTATTACCCAAGAAAATTTTAACTGAGCCACTTGTGCTTTACATTTTAAAAACTTGCAATCCTATAACATTATGCAAAACAATAGATGAATTTCTGCCTAGTTGTAGTGAAGTTCATTGATCTTTTGGAAAAATATGCCAACATCATATTTAGTACAGACAAGATCATTGGTAGCAATGGCCAGAACAACCCAATGAAATGACAGGTTACCAACTTTTAGAAATTTTCTCAGTGAGAAGATTTGTAAAATATTTCACTAGGGTAATAAATGTATTTATATAATAGAATATGCAGCGGAGATTATTTTAGATAAGTCACTTAATGACCTGGGTAAGATTTGTCTTCTATTGTATATTCATCCAAACTCAATGCATGGCAAGAACACAAAAGACACACCTGGAAACTGTGTTTTGATACATACCTGCTGGTTCACAGAAATACCAATCTGCGTACAGGTGAGTACAAACATCTTGACACAGAAATACTCTTCAAGGAAGCCAATCTCTACAAACATGATACCACTGGTGAAAGTTTTCTGGAGAGAGTAGCATTTGGTGAGTTTGTCTTCAGTCACAGGAAAACCTGTTGGAGATACGGACTTGCTGGTGCTGTACCTAGAATAAAAATGACTGAAATTAAATATATCAAATTCTCAAATTAATTTACAGTAAGTATAAAAATGTGTATAATATTAAACATGAATGAAAGAATGAATTAATAAACAAAGAATGAATGAATGAAAGAATGGATGGAGGCCTCATTTTTCATCAAATTCTACCAGTATCAATATGAATTCCTGCAATTATGTCAAGAAAATCCACAAATATACCTTTTTTTGTTTCAACCATGAACTTGTTTACAATGTGCTAAATGACTAATTAATTCAGAAAGTGATACCAATAAATAATATATCTATTATCTGGACACAGAAAATTAGCCCTGAAATAGATGAATGGATGGACAGATGGATGAATGGATGAATAAGTGAATGAATGTTAAACAATACTCCATAAAAATAAGTATTACCTTTTTGGTATGATTTATGAAAATATAAATACAGTCAAACCTTCCGATGCAGCCGCCTGTATTAAGCAGCCACCTGTGTTAAGGGGCATCTTATTTTCTCCCAAATAAGCTAATTTAGTATAATTTAACCTGTATTAAGCAGCCACCTGTTTTTAGTGGCCACTTTTTATACTCCTTGGGTGGCTGCTTAAGAGAGGTTTGACTGTATCAGTATAAAAGATGCATCAATATAGTCTACAGTAGCTACTATGAACTAAACTATAGCTAAAAAGAAGGAACATCTATATCTTAATATTACCTTCTGTGTTGTAGGAGTTCCATAGGAGGTGACACAAAAATGTTTAAGACCAAGCCAATTCTACTTTACCTTTTGCGTGCTGATTCTTGTACACTGATGACAACAAAACCCAAGACCTCCAGGTAGCTACGATACTGATTTATAAAACTGCTGCGAAGCTCTATGTGCCAGGAATCTTCCTGAGATGGCTTGTGTCGGATCTCTGGGGAGTCTTGTGGAGTGACAGATGTCTTCCTGCGATCCTGGCTGTCCGAGCGGCGGTTACGCAAACTTGCAACTGAGGCACCAGAACTATGGCGTGATCGCTGAAATAACAGATAAACTTTTCAAATATATTCAAGTATTATGGTCTGTATAAAAAAAATATAACTTACATCATATCTTACATTTCCACTTACTAAGAAATATCTTTTGATGTTGGTTCCATAATGAAGATAGTTTCAGTTTTAAAATATCCCTTATTTTGATAAAACTTTTGTCATATTTAAAGCTCCAATCATTAGGTAAGATTATATTCACAATTAAATACATTATTACTCAAAGTTGGAATGTTTAAAAATGTCGGAAATTGTTTGCTTCACAGAAGGTGCAACAACATAAAGTTTTATTATAGACATTTGTATAACAAGGGAGACTGAAATGGTCATTACAAGGTTTTGTTCAACCAAATGGCGATACTGCTGCATACACTTTCCTGGGTTGTATCCTGGGTACTTTCCTCTGTATCCAAGCTATACAAGAATGTATTAAAGTTCCCAGTACTTTATTCAGCTTACATATTTCACAGAGAAATTATGCAAAAACAAGAAGGCAATTATACAAATGTGATGTTGGCCATTGTTCACTTTAACACAGGTTTAGGAATAGAATAGATTTAATTAAAAAAATGATTTTGCTATTACATGTACTTTCTATAATAGTACGATTTACAAACTGTACTAGTGTACAGAGAACTGCGGTACAATCATGAATAGCTTGAATATTATACTATATACAGAAATGTGTAACTTCTCAATCTACTAATCAGTGACCATTCCATAAAAAAATATATTAGACAGTAAATTAGTAAATGGTGTATATTTTAAATACAACATGGTGTAACACTGCAATTCAACAATTATATAACACAAAATCAAACAACAGTTATCCTCGCCTCTCAGAACTTTTAACTTATTTTGAACATAAATTTATACATATACAGAAATGTATTTATTTATTAGAAAGTGTATTTTTAAAGCTCAAAACAGAAGAGAACATAGTGCAAACATTTGAAGTTTCTGAATGAAAATGTGATCTCTAGTATGGTAACCAAAGGGAGAGAACCTACTAACAATATGTAACCAAAGGGAGAGAACCCACTTAGAGAACCTACTTACAGTAAGGTAACCAAAGGGATAGAACCTACTTACAGTATGGTAACCAAAGGGAGAGAACCATCTTACAGTATGGTAACCAAAGGGAGAGAACCATCTTACAGTATGGTAACCAAAGGGAAAGAACCTACTTATTGTGCATAATCTTTAATGTTTTAAACTGGATTTTAGGAGCTGAGTGGGTTTAAACCAACAGCAAAAGAAGAGAACCTACTTTCCATGTATAACCTCTAGTTTTAAAGTGAATTTTAGGAGTTGAGTGGTTTTAAACCGACACCAAATTACAAAGGTTATATGTCAATAACACAGCACAACAATCCTACTATTAGTAACAACATTTTTATATTTTAAATCTATGATGCAACAGTCTGAAAAAATATTATATTTTAAATAACAACATCCATGCCTATATTGTACAATTTTAACATTAGAGTGGTGATTATTAACAATAGGGATAGTAGGGTTGGTGTCGTGCGGGCACACAACTCACTTCACTAAGAGACTGTATGGCCGGTACAGTCATTCTTGGGGTCCACTGAAAAAAAGATTACAGTAAAATCACTAATGCAGGACTCGATGGAAAGAAACATAAAGAAAGTTGAACTAAACTTGTCTTTTTCTTTTTCAATCAAGTTTGCTATAATCTGACTGGCTCATGAATATTACTGTTAAAATGCATATTTTAATCAATATGTGACACATGAAAGATGTATGAATCATCCGGACAGAAATTTAAAAACTGCCAACTCACTAATTTACAAACCTCATCTGTTAAGAAATCTTGGAAAATGAGCGAGTGACCACAAATTCCTATCAGAGAGACCACATTAAAAAAAAAATTATTTTGGTTTTTGCTGCATTTTCAAAACTGGGCACCAAGCTAAAGTTTGAGTATAAAATAAATATTGGATTTTCAACTCTGTTTGCAGTGGATGATGTCAGTTTGAAATAAATTATGTTAACATATATCTGTATTGACATGCAACTTACTGATTTAGGTCCCTCTGGTTTTTCTACTGGAGGTGGGGTCACTGCAACAGTTTCCTGTTTGATGTTAGTACAGTCCATGGTTTTCTCAATTACACGCTGTCTCCACTGTGGACTGAAGAGCAGAGGGGTCACACAATAGTGGAAGAGACGAGATGACCGCCTCAACAGATGTACATAGTCTTCCTTCAAAATGATAAAAAACCAACCTTTATATCATAAATGAAAAACACTATATAAATAACAGAATGAGTCACATATTATAACATACAGCAGGCCTCATGCTTATAAAACATTTGAAGTCTAGATTTTAATAAAGTCTGGACTCCTGTCTCAAACTTTAAGTCTGGACTCTATTGAGAGTGAGACTGTATCCCTGGTTATAAAACTACTTTGAGTCTAGACTTAACAGAGTCTCATTTATATTTGACACAAGTGGCCCAATACATTCTTCCTGTTAATTTGTTCACCTACGAGAACTACAAAATTATTTTTAACCCGTTTAAAGGATGGGAAAAGAGTTGGGATGTGACAGAGGGGACAAATAAGCTTGACTGTACTAAATATGAAATTATAATTTTGTAAAAGTGTAAGTGACATCATTAAAACTAAAAAAAGTACGTTACATCATCTATAATGTTATAATAGGACAGGGCTAAAAGACTAATCATGGTTCACCTGTCACACAGAGGAAGACGTGTGTTCATACAATATTGTCCCATCCCGATTGTTTGAGAAACACACTACAAAGACATGCTAAATTGAGATGGCAATTAAAAAGATGTTTTCTTCTCACAATGTTCGCCATTTTTGTTTATGTGTTGTGGTATATTTTATCTCAAGACTTAAAGTTAAAGTCTGGGTGTGTAGGAATCTAAAACTTTAGAGACTTGACACTTTATTATAGTCTGAGTTCAGACTCTAAAAGTTTTATAAGCACCGTTTTTTTTTCACTTTGAGTCTCAGTCTTTAAAAGCTTTATAAGCATGAGGCCAGGAACAATGGAGTGCAGAGCCCCTCATCAGTTACTTTATTTTCCACCAATTATAATTAAATTACTTTTGACTCCCATTTCAGTATTCAATTTTTAATCTATCTTAAAATTGCCTCTTTAAAAATGTCTGGGTCTACTCTTACAAGTATATATGTTCTGAGCATTTAATTCTTCAGTATTGTTGTAATGAGGTTTAAACATTGGCTTTTATCAGAAAGTTCGAAAACTGAAAACAAATACTCAAAGCTGTGTTTCAATCCTCATTACTGTTTAATAATAAAAAGACTAGTCTATTACAAAAACACATAAAACATTTCAATCCTCATTACTGTTTAATAATAAAAAGACTAGTCAATTACAAAAACACATAAAACATGCTTATACAAAGTAAAACCAAACTTTGTTTTATTTTAACGACGCCTCTAGAGCACATTGATTTCTATCTTATCATTGGTTATTGGACATCAAACATATGGTCATTGCGACTTATATTTAGAGGAAAAAAGGTGGCACCACATAGGCTACACTTTCAGATAAGCAGCAAGGGGTCTTTTATATGCACTTTCTACAGACAGGACAGCCTTTGATGAACTAGTTGTGGACCACTGGTTGGAATGGAAAATAGCCCAAATTGTAAATGGGTCTACTGAGAGCTACATCTTGCTTATACATACAGAAACTGGAGTGTTGTTTTTCCGCAGCCAGCCAAAGTAAAGCTGCTGTAGACGGAACTGTCTCTCTGTGTCTGTAAACAAAAAATAATGTAATTTAGCTTGAGGATCTTAACAAAGAACTGTAAGTTCCAGACTCAAGTCTGGGAATCATATATTTTAAAAAATTACAACATTTTTCTTTAATGGAAGCATCATATTTAAGTATGGGATTTATCAAATGTATCTATGAGCAACTCTGATTTACTATTACTGCTATTATTTCTATTTATAACTTGGTTTCCACCCTTCGTTTCTGTTCTGAATCTATTCCACCTGTTCATCTTCACATCCTAATCCTTGTCTTTCTGTTACAATGCTTCTCTTGTATTAACTTCATTGCAAAATGTTACCTAAGGGGTCACTTATAATTATCAACATTTTCCTATTTGTAGAAAGAGAAAATAAATTCAGCAACGTTTCTTCTCCACACATTCGTACACATCAAATGTTGATTTGTGGGGAGGTGAATTGCAATCAACAATTTAAGAATTAATTTAAATTTGTATGCTAGCCTTGAGTTTTCCTCTCTCCCTCTGAGTGTATGGTTTGTACAAATAGAAGAAAGTTGATAACTATGAATAACCACTAAATAAGCATGTTTTTAATACAACAATTACAAACATGAACAAGCTAATAATATACATGTACTATAATGCTGATTCCTACAAAAATCAGTAATAAACTTAACACAAATTACTATAACTCATACTTTCAGATGGAATGGCCTCTAGAATAGAAAATTCTAAATAAAATATGGTTTTATAGGACCTTTCTTTTCAAATAAAACAAAACAATCCCCCATTCCCCAAAACCCTTACCTTTTCTGAGGTGAGAGCGCAATTCCTGTGTCTGCATTCCATGTCGATTAACAGGGTCTTGCAGCTTAAAAAAAAATGTTTGATAAAGTGGGCGAGGCGGTTGCAAGTCCCTGAATGTCTCATCGAAAGGACGTAAGCGACTTATGATGCGAGTCAGATTCCGGTCCCTAGTAGAAGCACTGCTGTGACGTCGCTGAGCCTCTCTCTGTGGGGGAGCAGGGTACTTGATCAAACTGTCGATATCATTAGACGACTGCGTGAATGGATTCTGTTCCTAAATTTTAAAAAAATATTTATTTTTATAGTTTACAAGTTTTATAGAGTGACAATATCACTAGAAGACTGCATGAGTAGGTTATGTTCCTGGATAAAAAAAAAGAAAAAATATATTTACTTTCATAACATACAAGTTTTGCAGATTGCCTATGTTAACAGTTATTCTGTCTATAATTACTGAGTGACAAACAATACACAATAGACAGACTGAAAGAATAGTCAAACACAATGGAAAATCCACCTTTTAAAAGGTAGAGAACAAGGAGTTCATAAAAAATGCCTACACAAAACTGCACAGTCCATCTGATGTATGATGGATTGTCAGTTCAATCTCATTCAAGAGACAAACTTTGCTATTGCTCACCCATTGTGCTATTTCTCATTCCATGAAGTGGTCTATGACTGGTGTAATAAAAGCTGTGGTAAGTGCTCTATATATGGGAAAGAACATATAAAAGATCCCTTACTGCTAACTGGAAACAGTAGCCAATTTGGTGTTAACAGATTTCTTCTAAAGACCAGATGTAACACTAATTAGAAACAGAAACCTATTTTGTGTTAACAGATTTCTTCCGAAGACCAGATGGAATAAATACCATGAGTTTCATATCTAATATACTGCTAACTGGGAACAGTTGCCTATTTTGTGTTAACAGATTTCTTCCGAAGACCAGATGGAATAAATACCATGAGTTTCATATCTAATATCCCTTACTGCTAACTGGGAACAGTTGCCTATTTTGTGTTAACAGATTTCTTCCGAAGACCAGATGTCATGGTAACTGGGAACAGTAGCCAATTTTGCGTTAACAGATTTCTTCTAAAAACCAGATGTCATAGTAACTGGAAACAGTAGCCAATTTGGTATTAACAGATTTCTTCTAAAAACCAGATATCATGCTAATTGGGAACAGTAGTCAATTTGGTGTTAACAGATTTCTTTTAAGAATCAGATGTCACAAATATCACAAGTTTCCTACCTAACAGCCTCTAATTAACCAATGTACTGACATATCTAACCTGTGTGTAGGAGACGTCTGAAAATGCTGCATGGTGATACAGTCCGCTCTTCTGACTGATGATGCTCTGAAGAACAAGAGCACGAGCATTGCTCCACTTGACAAGCTTCGACAGTTTCTCCTCCAGCTGAGATGTCAGGTCACTCGCCCAGTTGTACGCAAACACAGACAGCTAGTTAAAATAATTTTAAAACATTCTCAACTAAACTTAAAATAGACTCCCAGCGAAGCCTGTTTTTTAAAGTCAGAAAACCTGACTTTAAAAATTCATAAGAAAAGGTATATTTATGTGTGAAAAAAGAAATCTAGAACAAATAAATATGCCACTTAGTATTATTTATTATTTATTTTTAATCCACTTTGTGCTAAGAAGCGCATAAGGATGTAACCAGAGATCACCACTACCGTCTTTTACCAGCTTTTCTAGCAGACCCAGCTCAGACTGTCCTCTCGGATTTTCTTTTCGACAATCCTCCTCCATTATTCTTTGAGTCTTTTCCTGTTTCCTTTTTCTTGGAGGGGTCAATCAGTGCCTCTTTTGGTAAGGCTGTTTGATGCTTACATGGCCAATCTACTGCTATCTTGTTAATATAATATGGTTATATCCTAATAGTTTTCATAAAAATTATGTATAATAAAATGTAATTTATGATTCAGAGAAAAAAAAAAGGACAATGGATGTATTTTTTCCAGTTTTGAAGATATTTCACCACTAATGTACTGAGGTCCTGTTAATAATTCACATAATTTGTTTCAATTGAAAAGTGTAGAATGTTGTATAAACTATCAACCTGTAAACCCTCTACATGAATGACTAGCAGACTCTGACGGGGCACAAAGTAAGACTCCTGGGATAACGTGTTAGCCCCAGCCTCCAGACTCTTCCCATCGTCACCATTTGGAGAGACATATGGAAGAAACTTCTGAACTGCCTGAAAAGCTGAAAAAGAAACAACAAAAACAATATTTAAATTTTATTTAAAACTCATTCTAACTACTAAAATATGTTAATAGCATTCTCAAAGCTTTATTAATGATAACATAGTAAAAGCTTTATTGAATGCATGCATTTTACTATCTTGTTCCAGCAACAGGTCCATAACTGGTGAAACAAAACCTGTGGTATATGCTGTCCAGTCTGTGGGAAAATGTATATAAAATATCCCTTGCTACTAATCCAAAAGAGTAGTCTCTTACAATGGTAACCATTAACATTTTAAATGAAAAAAAAGATACTTAATAAAAAGAAAAACTAGATAAAAACACTAATGCACCAGCTACAAGATAAGACTAGGTCTACATGATTAACCTGTAGGATTGGGGGAGGTGGGAGGCTGAAAACAAAACAATATACATGTATTTTAAAAACTTGGTGTGGTGTAATGTGGAATAAGATGTGATGGATGGATGAATTGATGGTTCTACAAAGTGAAGTATGCTAAAACAAGTGTGGTAAAAACATGAGCTTACTTTTTGGTGGTGGTATGGTTGAAGAGGCAGGTACGTCATCACTTTTTCCACACAGCACAAATGTTCTCCACTGCTCGACATCTCTGCCAATCAGCAGAAACTCGGACGTGTGTTTGTGTTCACTATCAGACAAAACCCTCGTTCCTAAATCCAGTGATGTCTCCCTCTTTTCTTCAGCAGCCTAAACCAGAAAAAATACCAAATACAAGAGATCTATCAAGATTAAAATAAAGAGGAAACCAGCAAACATAGAAATATTAGAGATTCGGTTCTTACATAAAATTTGTAATTAGGGGATAACTACACTGTGTTTCATTTTAAAGTACATGATTTTAAAACATAATTCAGATTTTGGGACAAAAACAAAAAAAAATTAAAACCCAATCTATCCCAAATCTAATACAACAAATACAAAATATCCCTTGCTGCTTAATGATAAAAATAGCTACATTAGCACAACCAACCAATAAAATGCATTACCCTGACTGAAGGTCTGCATGGATGGTAGGGAATTCCCACAATAGCGTCATCAGATGACTGGCTCTTCACAAGCTTGAAGACCTTTGGATTGATTTTGGATGAGATACCATGAATAATGCTGAGGTTCTCTTGCAGGACATAGTCTACGGAGAAGTGAGACAGCAGGCTAAGATTGAGCTTGTACACAGATGGCAAACCTGAAGCAATTAGAGTAAACAGTAATAAAAACATGTCACTTGCTGAAAATCTTACTTTGATGGTGTTTGGAAATAACAGGATAAAAAGAAATGCAAAAAGTAACATATTTTTAGCGGATAAAATATTACTTGTAAAGCAACAAACAAACATCTTTTTATTTAAAATTATTGAATTTAAACATTTTTAATTTATCTTCGTTGATGTTGAATCACTTTATAAAACATATCTATTTTTCATGAGGATTCAATTTAAAAACACAAGCAAATAAGAGAGCATGGTTGCCTGAAAAGAGTTTTGCGTTTTATTTCACAATCATAAATACCGTGATCACTAGACTATTAGGAACATATTTTTGGTCTAAAAATAAATTAAAGTATATTTATTTGGAAGAAACCCACTGCTGCTACATAGGCTACTCTTTCTGATAAGATGCAAGGGGTCTTTTATAAGCACCATCCCACAGACAGGACAGCACATCCCACGACCTCTGATGAACCAGTTGTGGACCACTGGTTGGAACGGAAAATAGCCCAAACTGCAAATGGGTCCACTGAGAAGGATCGATCCGATGACGGGTAACTTTACAGGCGGACACGCTCCCGTTTGAGCTACACCCCACTCCCGTCCGATTTATATATCTTTGCAAATTTTCATACTTTTTTTTTCTGCACATTTTGAACGATTCAAGTGTATTTCTATCTTATCTATTGTACTAACCCGCGATTTATAGTTAAAACTGTTTTTACATGTGTTGAAAGAATTGGTTAGACTGTAAATCAGCATTGAATAGGCAACGAGGAATCGGACCATGCAGCGGAATTAACGACTCGCATACATGTATAATTACACACATCTGAAATTCATAAATACCTGCCTTACAATTCAGGATCAAATAGCTAGCGGCCGCTCGCTAGACTAGGTTTCTTCCTCGCTTCATGTTAAATCCAATAACAACGTTTGGAACCAGTGGAATTGCTATGTCGCGTCCGCGAATCATAGCCTATCTTTAACATAAGCCGGTTTTGCCGATTCACACAAATCTAAGACAAAAACGTTCAGCCAGTTTCCCAGTAGCGGATCCAGGAAGTCCTTTTCACTTCTTTTTTTTTACGAATGGATGGACGTGAAAATTAACCATTTGGAGACCCTTTCAAAAATCAGTTTTCTGATTTAATTTGGAAGATTATCATTAATCAAAATGTTGTATATAAGAGGGGCACATTAATAAATCTAATCTGTTGAAAAAAAACAACTACCCCTCCACCCCCTCAAAAAAAACAAAAAAAAAACACGCTCACAAAAAAACAGTCTGATGTATAAAGCACCCAACATGTAATGAAGCGCTTCCTAAATTCCGCCATGCTTTTTACTTCATATAAAAAAATTTTTATTGACTTTAACACGGTAACATTAGTTATTTCTCTCTAAATACAATATATAACAGATTTGCACTAATACTATTAAACAATGCTTAGAGCAATTTTAATATCTAACACTTCATAATTAACTTCATTGTTATTTATATCCAACACCCTTGATACGCGCTGTTGTGTCTGCACCAGAATGCTGAACCCGACCTTGAAGTCTCAAAGGGAGACAACTAGATGTTCATTTGATGGTGATCAACATGTCAGAAGTTCTCAGTCAGCGCGTGAATTGCGGATGAATTCGATTAACATATAGATATGGATTCCCGCTAATAGCATCCTGAATCCCAAGGGATGTAATGATTTAAACAATACTACCATGCTTATTAAATTAGCATTAGGGTCTGCGACACACCATGGCAATTTACAATAGTGCTACTTTCGTGCATCAGGGTCAAAGTTGATCACTGGTCAATAATGGAAGGTATAATTATTTTATAAAATAGACTGATACATCAAGGAGAATAATAGGCTGAGTGTCACTCAAAGTCACAGTGTTTTAACTGATAAAATTTTTCTATCAAGTGTTAAAGGGGCTGTCTCATAGTTGCAGAGGGACCAGACCCGGCGGCGCAGTGGTTAAGCTATCGGACTCATGACTTGTAGGTGCTGGGATCGAATCTCAATCAAGGCATGTAATTTTTAATCTCTGTATCGGCTCCAACCCAGAGTGAGTGATCCGCAAGGCTCAGTGGGTAGGTGCATATCACTTACATCAAAACACTTGAGATGCGCGGTTGTGTCTGCACCAAATGCTGAACCTGACCTTGAAAACTAGATGTTCATTTGAAGGTGATCAATATGTCGTAAGTTTTCAGTCATCAAAGGACGTGGTATGTGCTATCCTGTCAAACCTATGTCCTGAAAAGACAGTACAGGAAGCTGAGTTGTGTGCCCAGGACAGCGTGCTTGAACCTTAATTGGCTATAAGCACGAAAATAAATACAACCTACCAACCTGTTGCAGACATTTTGTTTTTTGTTTGTTTAACGACACCACTAGATCACATTGAGTTATTAATCATCGGCTATTGGATGTCAAACATTTGGTTATTTTGACATGTAGTCAAGTGTGAGGCAGCCTCCAACTGGTTTAGAACCACTGTCATCAGCTTGAGATTCCGACGTTCTACCACTGGACCACCGATGATCACAGGACAGTTTCATAGTGGCAGAGGTAGGCGATCCTCTAAAAAATACCTGTTAAAGAAAATCATGACACTTATAACTACGAGAGTGCACCAGTAAAAAGGTAATATCGCCATTTTTGTTATGTTTTTTAACGATACCACTAGAGTACACTGATTTATTAATCACTGGCTACTTAATGTCAAACATTTGGTTATTGTGACACGTAGTCAAGTGTGAGCCAGCCTCCCACTAGTATTTAGCAGCTTAAGAGTCTGATGTCACTAAGTTCCCTATATCGGCAATTCATTGATATGCATCATGTAGGATAAATGTCCAATCTAACGGCCATTTTAAAATCGAACAGATTACACCCACCACTGCATAGTGCATACTGTTTATGTTACAGCAATGATCATCGTCATCATCATCATCATCATTGTCATCATCATCAACAACATCATCAACAACATCATCATGTACACATCATTAAAATCGTCATCATCATCAACAACATCATCATCTACATAATCATCAACATCCTCATCATCATCAACAACATCATCATCTACATCATCATCATCAACATCATCATCAACATTGTCGTCATCATCAACATCATCATCATCAACAACATCATCATCTACTCATCATCATCAACAACAACATCATCATCTACATCATCAACAACACAATCATTATCTACATCATCATCATCATCATCTTCAACAACAACATCATCATCTACATCATCATCATCATCAACAACACCATCATTATCGTCATCGTTTTGTTATTATTATTATTACATTCATTATTATTATATTTATTATTATTATTAATATTAATATTATTGTTATTATTATTATTAATAATTTTAAACAGTGTTGCTATCAATTTATTCAAATGTGGTACATAACGAGTTTTGTGAAAACCCTTCAGTTGTGTTTATGTAACTTTATTATTGAATTTGCGATGTTCTGCTTTAAAGCAAAACGCTCGAAATATATTTACTTTTATTTAGCATACTCCCAATAGGACCTACTAAAAGTGGACGTAATAATAAGGTGGTTCTTATACATAGGTTGAAGTGTAAGAATTTGTTCTACGAATAGACAAAATGACATGACAAAGTTTGAGCGTGTTTCCACCACAGAAGGAAATAAAAGTACAGTGAGCCCTCTGTTATCGCCAGTTTCTATTTCGACTAAATATTCGGTTTCACACAACATATTTTATAAACCAATAATAATTATCCAACCACTTTGAGAAATGAGCCCCCCACTTTGAAAATTCATCCCATGAGCCCGTAATCATCGGCTTTTGGATGAAATATGTCAGAATGACCATATGTTTGATGTCCAGTAGCCGATGATTAGATAAAAATCAATGTGCTCGAGAAGTGTCGTTAAATAAAACTAATGTTACTTTATAATATTGTTTAGTAAAAAGTAAAGTAAAGTTTGTTTTATTTAACGACGCCTCTGGAGCACATTTTCATCTTATCATCGGCTATTGGACGTCAAACATATGGTCATTCTGACATATATCTTTTTAGAGGAAACCCGCTGCCGCCACATAGGTTACTCCTTCCGATAAGCAGAAAGGGATCTTTTAGATGCACCGTCCCACAGACAGGACAGCACATACCACGGCCTTTCATAAACCAGTAGTGGACCACTGGGTGGAACGGAAAATAACCCAAACTGCAAATGGGTCCACTGAGAAGGATCGATCCGACGACCGACTGGTTCACAGGTAGACACGCTACCGTTTGAGCTAGAGCGAGATCCCGCTCCGTATTGTTTAGTATGCATGTATTCATGATACTACGTTCCTCGAATTTCATTATGATGGTTTTTATACATGTATACATAACAGTGGTTTCACAAATGATCATTTAATGTTGCATAACAATCACTTACCATCGCATGATGATCATTTACATGCAATCTGATGTCGTAAAAGCCCTCTAAGCTTATTACCATGTCAAGGTTATGTATTGCACATGGAATAATTGTACTGTCCCCAGTGATCTTGCTTTTCTCTCGGTCCCCTTGTGAATGCATCTGTCACACAACCCAGCACTCAAGTTGAAGAGGTAGGCCATCAATGAATAAGATGACTTTTGATGCACACGCCAAGCTTGTTCTTCCTGATTAAATTCCACACTGACGTTCAGAAATAATTCATAACGATTTGTCTTGCAGAAGACATGTTTCTATTTAATTACCACGACTTTTATCCGTTCAGTATCAATACAATCAACAATGCGAATGAAAACACACGAAGTCAGTGCTTATTTGAAAGCCATGGACATTTTTTATTGCCATATATTTTCTGAACAACACTTTTATCGTGCCTTTCTTCTCCTGTGATCAATTTATGATGTTTCAAGCATCTACAGCGGGATTCACCTTTTTATTGTTTGTTTTATTTAACGACACCACTAGAGCATATTGATTTATTAATCATTTGCTTTTGGATGTCAAACATTTGGTTATTATGACACGTAGGGCCGATTTCTCGTCGACAGTTCAACCTCGATTCTTAGTTCAAACTGGCTCCACACGTGTTAAAAGAATGGACTGAACTGTAGATCATGGCTGAACCGTCAACGAGAAACATGGCCGTAAAGTGTGACCCAGCCTCAAATGGGTTTTGAACCACTGTCATCAGTTTGAGAGTCCGAGGCCAACGGGGTGTTTCACCTTCTCCATAAACTTTGTAGCCAATAGCTCTTATTGCAGTGACCAAAATTACATTTTTATTCAAGAAACGTCCATATCATGTAGCTCCGAAATGGTATCAAATAGTGTTGATACCAAGTGTTTGTGAAAAGGTGAATCGACTCTGATCAAGCTGTGCTGTGTCATCTCCCTTGTTGAGAAGAATACCATGGTGGTTGGTGGTATTTATTTTCGTGCTTATATCCAATTAAGGTTCAAGCACGCTGTCCTGGGCACACAACTCAGGTTCCTGTGCTGTAAACAGCAAGGGATCTTTTATATGCACTATCCCACAGACAGAACAGCACATACCGCGGCCTTTGTTAAACCATTTGTGGATCACTGGTCAGTGTAAGTGGTATACACCTACCCACTGAGCCTTGCGAAGCACTCACTCTGGGTTGGAGCCGAAACCGAGATTAAAAATCCCATGCCTCGACTGAGATTTGATATCACTACCTACCAGCCTCGATAGCTTAACCACTGCGCCACGGAGACCGGTAATACCATGGGGTAATGTCGCTCATTATATAAGTACAGCCAACCTTACTATTTAATCTTGACACTTCAATCATCTGCTGTACTGGTAGTTTCAATAAATAACTTCTCGGATTATGAAGTACATTTTGAATGAATGTATTTGCTATACTTAACATCTTCATTACTAAACTCGTTCAAGATTTGGCTTATAGATTACTGTCATAACAAACCTTAATCCTGGCTCTAACAGAATTTAAAAATAGAACATTGTTGGAGTTCACAAATACATTCAGATTAAGTCTGGATGACAAACATGTGAATGAGCTATTCCGAATATGTTATATAACGCAGAAGTAAAATGAAAAAATAATAATATAGGCTTATCCGAAATTATTACAAAAGGTGCATCTGAACTTGTACCAAATGATAAAGCATAAAGATGTCATTCGCCGATAATTATTTCTTCATACAAAATGGGGAACTATTTTTCCATATTTAATGAGCAGATCTTGTCCTTAACACACCGTACACAGCCGCTCATAATTAAACTCATCTGTTTTTACCGTATTTCCTCTCTGATAAGCGCCTGACTTCAGATAAACGACGGTCTCCAATAACCGCCGAGTCAAGAACACCTTTGAAAGAACTATGCACCCGTGCCCCTATTAGATGATATACGGTATTCCTTATTTTCACTTTTTTTATTTTTATTTTTATTAAAGTCATGTTTTTTCTTTAATGGATTAAATATATGAGATTCAAACTTGTTTAATAATATGCTATTAAAATAAATATGAATGAACATTGATTATTGTTGATCTCTAAAAATGAAATCCAGAATAAAATACAAGATGACGTTCAGAATTTGAAAAAATGGAGACTACGTGCGGTATGAAAAAATATAGCACAGATATAATTCGCGATATTTTTGAAGCATTATGAAGACTGGAATTTCATTGATAAAATCTTCGTTTAATTACTTTGTCTTGAAGGTCAATTGACACACGTAACACTTATGAATTATTTCCATTCAGTAAAGATTTTTTTGGACAAATTGTGTTTCTTTAAACACATAAAAAATTTCCTTAAGATTGGAAAAGAGAAGAGGATTCAAGATGGCTATTTAAACTGTAAATCGATAGAGTAGAACATGCTAATGGTTGGTTATGAATGGAGAAGGTAACATGGCTTCATCAATCAATTATATGCGTTTTAAAATAGATGGGGTTATTAATTTTTTTATTTATGAGTCGTTTGTAGAAATGTCCCTTGTGCTGAATGCAGTTAGAACGTCGTGACATTTTTGTAATTTGGACTCACGTGCTATTGTTTGAAAGAAATCTCTACTTCAGAACCAAAAGGGAGTAAGTCTGGATTTGGCACTTACTGGTATCACTGAATACTCCTATGACAGCTGCATCTGGTGCATGAAGGATATTTTCTGACAGAAAATAACACTTAGAATAAGGGCGTACAATAGTACAAATTAGAAATTAAAACACAATGCAGACATTTTCTCCATGTTTCATTCATATCTTCAGGGTGAATTCAGTTACAATGACGTCATAATTGTGTTTTAATTTCTAATTTGTATATATCCAGTATAACTTAAAACACTTAAACGCATACTCCCACGGACCCGTGAACTAATTAATTTCAAATATAAACATCTGATTTGTCCATAGAAATACTTCATTCAACTACTTAAGTAATCACCACATCTCGATTATTATCAATATTTAAAAATAACAATACATTATGCTCACGGACACATAAATCGAGAAAAAAATAACGTTTCTTTTTCCGTTGAAGGTGTGACGTATATATTTCGAGTCACGTGACGGGTATTCCCCCGTTAGCTTTTATTTTAAAACTTCTGAATATTTTTGTAGCTGCAAAAACATTTCGTACCAATCTATTTCGACCCACGAGGAGTACCGATCTCCAAATTTGAAATGTTTAAATGTAAAAAATAAATAAATCGATCTACCACAAAGCCCCTTAAATTCCGTGGGACTACGCCTTTAAAATACAAATAATTATTGTTGTATTATATTTTCTTCGTACTGCTCTTAGAGTAATTTTTTAGAATAAAAGTTCTTGTCTTGTCTTGAGATATTTTATCTAATGAACTGCACGGTGAACACATAACGCTTCTGATCGATTCCACGTTGCATGTGTTACATTGTACAATCATTGTCAGAGCCAAGCTATCTTATAATTTTTTTATTATCATTAATAATCTTGCATTGATTCTTTTCAAAGAAAAATTGGAAACACTGGCTGAACTTAATCTTTTTTCTTGGTGATACAGATTTTATTGATACATCTATGTCGGACTATTTCCCGTTCCTACCAGTGGTCCACAACTGGTTTATTAAAATCCGTGGTATGTGCTGTCCTATCTGTGGGACGGTGCATGTAAAAGATCCCTTGCTGCTTATCAGAAAGAGTAGCCTATGTGGCGGCAGCTGGTTTCCTCTAAATACATATGTCAGAATGACCATATGATTGACG
>JAULBS010071325.1:0-21502 GCA_032355785.1 Symmetromphalus regularis | reverse complement strand
GTTAAATCTCTGAAACTAATATATAAAGGCTATCTTGATTAGAAAAATTAAATGGAAACCATAATATTACAGTAAAACATTGTGACTCGCGTTACTCTATCCCATTTTTCGTGACTCGCGTTACATGTGACTCGCGTTACAGACATCCCATGCCTAATATTGTATGAGAGAAGGAGAGGACAGTCCTGTCATGTATATCCTTTTCTTAAGTAAGGACAAGGGATGCAGATATTTCTATGTATCATGTTTGAAAGGCAGGATTTCCATGAATGAAGTGTATAGCCATCGAAAGAAGCTGCTTTCCTGGAACTACAACTTATTTCCTGTCAAAAAAATTGCACATACGATGAAAATTCAATTTTAAATAATTTACACTATTTTCCCTGTTAGCATGGAAATGCCCATATATCACTATATTTTCATTTGATTATTTAGGACACATTAAATATTATTTATTGTCTGATTTAACTGTGTACATGAGGTTTACGTTCATGTATTAAAATGTCCTTACTGTATACAATGCAAGTCGTCAAGTGGATTTTATTGTTATTTTAAAATGGCTTTTATAGTGTGTCGGTTTTGCAAAGTGCCATCACAAAGGATTGCCATATCCCTGAGGATAAGCAAGTTCTTCTGATCAGTGGTGGAGAGAGTCTTGACCCAAATCAGCGGGTTGCCAAATACAGTGCTGGAATGGTAAAAACATTTCTAACAAGTACACATGCTAAAGGTTCTGTTTAAATACATACATTGTAGCCTGCATACAAAATAGTTTTTATGTACTTGCCCAGTAACCAGAATAATTTTTATTAGAACGTAAATTAATGGTCAGATGTGGGCAAAGAAAAGTTCATTGCTCAGTCATTGTTCACATATGTAGTAACATCTAATATGAATTTACTGAGGCTGCATATAAAAATTACAATTAAATGCTAATTAATGATTAATACTGATGCATGTCAAGAACTACATGTATAGAGGGTAATTAGGGACCACAACAAATAACTGAACTGTATATACCTACTTTTCTGGCAAATAAATAAATCATATTTATGCACCATTTGTTGCTTTATATGTTAATTGCCATGTACAGTCATCATGTCTGTAATGTTATAATATAATGCATACATAAACATTTCTGTTTTCAGGATACCAACCCAATCTACCTGTTTAGCAAGAGCACAATTGAAGCTGCCACACCGCCATCACCAAGTGTTCACTATGGGTCAGGTTGGTAGACCACAAGTCTTTGATGTTGATATTAATAAATGTCAAATATTACTTAAATAATAATTGATAGTGAACAAAAGACTGGTTACTCATATTATTTTTAAAATTAGGTTTTCTTTACACAGTAACGTGCCTAAAGTTCATTTCTTCAGGGGGTATAACTCATGTTCTGCTAAAGCCTATTAATTGGTTAGTGGGACAGAGGTAAAGGTCACATACCCTTATTAGGAAAGTCAGGTTTTGTACAACTTTAAAAATAAAGTTCATTAGTGGTTTAGTCTGTAAAATGCTATAATAATAAGATGGACATACCTTGAATGTTTGGTACTTTGTTTTATCTATATAGATATGTTAGTCCATCGTAGACATGAGATAATGTACATAAGTTGTGTACGTCTGTTGTCAGGTACTCGCAGTGATCTTCTAGGTAAGTACACAAGAGGTGCAGCAAGTGCACCCTTCATGTTGGTGGCTTTTCATGTGGGGGATCAAGGATTATCTGTAGAATTGTTCTGTGTTTAGAGACTTAATCTTCAGACTACTGAAGTTGTGAAATCTCAACACATCATACATAACATTCATTGGTTTAACTAATTCCTACATCCCACCATTTTGATACTGTCAGGTGAGTTACTACTAACATTTAGACTGTCATCGTCATAATATATAATATTATAGGATTGAGAAAACATTTTGTCCAGCATCACATCACAAATGGCTAATTTTAACAATTGCTACACAATTATAACATACAAAATGAGCAGTTGCATTTCAGTTTGCATTTGATTAATTGATTATCAATTATCACTTGTCAGAATTTTAAAATCAATGTTTTCCCTGGTTTTAAAAGTGGTTTCACTTTAAGTTAGTTTATCAGCAATAATGACAGAACACAGCTGTAGTTTTCTCAGCTATGATGTTAATCAGCCGAGTTTTTAATACCAGTTTGTCCAGCACAGCTATCCATCGACCAACTAAAATCATTAAGTCATATGTTGATCAGATTTCATTTTCAGAAGTGACTTTGGCCACTGTAATACAGTGAATGAAGATGGTAGGTGAATATCAGACACCATACCATGAATGTGCTGAAGTATTTCAAATCTACATTTTTGTGTAATTCTACTATACAGAACCATTATTTCAATAAAAATACATACAAATATTTATATTTTATGTACATTGTACATAATGGTTTTATGAATTTATTAATATTCATAAATAAATGTGACTTTGTGAAATGAATCCAGTAGTCTAAAGGTTAAGTTGTGAAAACTGTACAGTGTGTTTTTGTGTGTGAAGGTTATTAGTACCTGAAACAGTATTTCTAGTTAAATGGTGTTTGTACAATGTAAGAAACACTATTATTAGTGGTTTTTGTCTTATCTGTACAAAATAAAGTAGTATATTTTTTTTAATCCTCTCACCTCCAGCACAAAATGCAAATATTGGCAGTTGTGGAATACAAAATAAGTAACACAATATCATCATGTCATCATTGTAACTGTTCATATTGGTTCTCACATTTAGTATAAGTTATTGTTTCACCACTCTAAATTATATATGTGTATATATAATATATGCAGGACCATTGTTTTTATAAATACTTCCTAATCAAAACAGCAAATATTAAACATTTACAAATTAATTATTTTGTTATTGACAAGAAAGTACCAATACATAGTCTTTATGTAAAAAAATACATTTTACAGTCTGTATATAATCATTATTTATGGTGCATAAAATCAAACAATTGTAAAACAATTCCATAATGTTAATTCATATCTTTAACAGTAATCTTACTACCGGTATATCCAATATATGATATTGTGTAATTACCAGTATTTGCATGATTTTCAGATGTAAATTATGTTTTTCTTAAAACACATTTCTTTAGTCATTATTCATACTTTAGAATTGAGCCTAGTTTATAAATGTTAAGATGTTTCAGTCTGTTAAACTGTTGTTGCACATTGTCTTTTGTTTTTATTTAGTCATTTTGCACACAGTATCCTAGGTTGCAAAGTATAATAAGACAGAATCAGTAAATAAAAAAGTGTTTCATTATAAAATAACAAAACCGTAACATATTTT
Source organism: Symmetromphalus regularis (assembly GCA_032355785.1). Taxonomy (NCBI): domain Eukaryota; kingdom Metazoa; phylum Mollusca; class Gastropoda; order Neomphalida; family Neomphalidae; genus Symmetromphalus; species Symmetromphalus regularis. The sequence goes on along the minus strand of JAULBS010071325.1, from coordinate 18,178 downwards.
TCATTTTAAACGAATAACCTTTTTTGTACTTTTTGAGAAGATTTGGGACACTTAGGTTTTGGGTTGAGACCTCTCACGACTTTCTGTTTAAAAAAAGATAGGTTAATCTGACTACATGTATAACTGAAATTATATTTTATTACCTATATGTCAAGTTATTAATCATAATTCATACTCATAATAATTTATATTTATTTCTTTATAGTAAAATTCATTGAAATTTTAAATATTGGAGTTAATATTTTGAAAGACTGGTTGGGATTAAGTATTATACAAATTTAGTGAATTTTTGTTTAATGTTACATGTTTCAGTTCCTTTTTACAAATGTTTATAATCACTTTAATGAGTTTGCAAGAAATTGAGTTAAAAAACCCAAAGCAGTTTTGAATTTGAAATTTCTATGTATCTGATAATATCTGATGAAAAAATGTAGTCATATTTATATTTTATAAAATCTGTTTATAACAGTTTCAATTTAATACTAATAATTCAAACCTCTAAACATTCAAGGGATTATAGTTTCAGTCATGCATCTTTAATAGTTTAAATTATTGTCTTTGTTGACAGATCAGTATATTATATAATGGGTTATACAAAACACAGTGGGTTTCCAATATACTTTTTGGTTTAAACCAGTAATGGGTTATGTTAATTTTCAAATCTCTGATGCCTGTAGTTCGTCATGTGATTACACAGATTTCAAGCATTGTTTGATCCAAAATTATAAACAAGAATAACGATCCATAACACTAACAGTTGCTTTACGTAATTAATACAGCTTTAAATAAAGTTCACTTGTGATATAATTAATAAGAATTTGATTGTTTGCAGATGTTGATCTACAGAGTCAAGTAGATGGTTCATTGAATATGCCAGCAGCATACGAGACTGTTGTTTCCAGAACACAGCTAGCATTGGTAACTAACATTGTTAATATTAGCATAGATAATCAACCATTCAAGTTTATGTTCAAAATAACTAATTATAATTTGCATTCTCCAGATTCCACAAGAACAAAAAAGAGATGAATTTGCTTAGATCCTTTTCAAATACCGATAATTTGTATAAAAAGTAGACCTTTTGTTCCATGTTTAAAACAGTTTAGGTTTATATGCCTATTAGAATTACTAGACTTAGTACTTTCAGAATAAATTTTGGAATAAATATCACTGCTGTTGATAATAATAGTTAATGATTAAATGTTCTATGTCCTAACTAAATAATTTTGAAAACAAATTTAAATATAAATGATAAAATTTGTTTGTGTGGTGTAGCAAATCCGTGATGTCGATGACGAAGAGCTGAAAGCTTGTGAAAGACTAGTTCATGATCAGCATCTACAACAACAGGGCTGGGCAGCTGTTGTAGCTAACCTCGAAGATATCACTAAGTAAGTTGGTTTGTGAGCACAGTTGGTTCAAGTACAGTGTATTACTATGAAAATGTAGTCATTTGTTACACTACATTTTTTTTTATTTTAATGTTTTGTAAATTGTTTAATAATTTATCTAAGCTAGACTTTATTTCAAAAATAGTTTTATGATGGTAGCAATCATACTTATAAATCTGCCTCATACATTTTTTATTACAATTTTTAAATATTCTTGAAATTATACATTTGATTTCTACCTTAAAACTATTGATATTTCTCTGAAATAAAGAGCAAACAAAGATGGTTTCTTGAACCTGTGAATAAAATGATGATAATAAAATAATTAAATTAATTGTATTGTTTCAGTGCTCTTCGACAAAGATGTGATCTCTTTCAAGATGCCTACAGGAATTATCTTGGAGACAGGCCACAGTATTTAGCTACACTTCAGAGGTAAATATTTTAGAAATCAACTTTTTTTCCCACTCCGAATGAAGTAAGGGTTGTTTAAAAATTGTGGGTATTTATTTTACTACAGTATTTGTTAAAAACGTTAAGTTTTCAGTCTTTGGTGGATCACATTCTTTCTGTTTCGTGAAATATTTCACAATTAATATATCAAAGTCTATTGTCTGAGGGAACGTTCTTGTGTCATGAAATATTCCTTTTTCAAGCAAATTGTATTTTATAATAAATTATTTTGAATACATATTGCTAAACTTAAATTTAAAAAATAGGAATGAGAATTTCCCATTGATCAGTAGTTTCCTGACTTTTGGGGATTGATTTTGAGACTTGATTACTGCAATTTACTATGCCTGCTATACACTTTCTCGCAATGACCCTCCTTTTGGCGTCTGACCTGTTCTCATCCTGAAAAAATTAGATATATATTTCTTTAACATAACAAAGTAAATTAAAAATATTATTTACAGTATTAATGAGATATATATTTCTTTAACATAACAAAGTAAATTTAAAATATTATTTTCAGTATTTTACTATGCCTGCTATAAACTTTCTCGCAATGACCCTCCTTTTGGCGTCTGACCTGTTCTCATCCCTGAAAAAATTAGATATATATTTCTTTAACATAACAAAGTAAATTAAAAATATTATTTTCAGTATTAATGAGATATATATTTCTTTAACATAACAAAGTAAATTAAAAATATTATTTTCAGTATTAATGAGTCACTGGTGCTGCTGGCTAAGATTCCATTATTGGACTGTCTGAAAGATCGATCAGACCATGACACTGCAATGCCACTTGCTGCCACTGGAGGTACTGAAGCTGACCTGCTGTTTGACGGCAGTGGCGAGACCAAGACCCTGTTTGAGTGGATCAGTTCCCAGGACCCACACCATAGTCTGAGTGAAATGGTGGAACAATGTGCCAGACCAACAGAACAGGTTTGGTCACACATACAAGCATATAGACAAATGAACTGTGTTAGATGTGTTTTAGTTTATTAAGATTTGGCCTAAAATGTGAGTGGGAAGGTCAGACTGGTTTACTGTGTTCATGGGTCGATTACAATGTGCAAAAACTACACTATGTTTCCATCTAGACCATGACATATAGGGATGGTTAGAAAAATGCTAGTTTATGGTTGGGTATAGTTGTATTTGTGTTTTGTATGAAACAAAACATTAAGTTATTGGCCTATCCACTCCAGTAGCCAATATTTATTTTTGTGTTGGAGCATCCTTTGAAATGTAGACATATTTACAACGGCAGCTGATTACCATTGCTAAATCATTTTGTTATAGCACTGTGATAATAATTTCATGAAAATAAGTTTATTTTCATATTTTTGGGATGTCAGTACAGTGTTTCCATAAACCAACTTTTACAGTGACATTGCTGATTTCAAGAGCTGCTCAAGGGGTTGTTAAACAAAAATAATATAACCTCTTTATATTATTTTAAGCCAATCTGATTTTTAATTCACCAAATATTAGTTTACAAACCTTTATATTTGATATAATTGTATATTCTGACTAATTAGTTCTGTATGTTAATCGGCTGATTTAAGTACATATTCAGTCAAAGCTGTATATAACAATCATCCAAAGGACCTGCTGAAAGTAATTGTTGTATAGGTTTTATATACAGTTTGGAGTACATGAATTTGTACTATGAAAACACACAACTAAAGTGGCTTTTGTAGACAAGTGCCTGTTATATATAGGTAGCCCTTATACCAGTTTTGACTGTAGTAATTTTACCACTGAGCATTGTTAGACATGAATATTTAATGTCATTTTGTCTTTCTTCTAGTTTGATGAGAAGGTTCTTGACACATTAAAAAGTGAGGTGCAACAGACAGTTGAGGCTGTAAACAATCCCAGTATGAAGGAGGTCAAAGGTCTTGAAGATAGGCTGTATGGCCTTGATCAGTTCATGAGTGGAGCAAAGAAACTTGTCAAAGAACAGTCGGAAATGGCAAAGGTATTCATTGTTTTATGCACAGTTAAGTGGATAATATTGTGCTGGATAACTAATGTACAATTAGTTTTCCTATTTTGAAAACAGATGTGTTTTTTTGTCTAGGGTTTGTTGAGTTCACCACTTTTCTAATTCATTTTGGAGTAATTTTCCTTTTATTTTGGATACTCTATTTTGTTTCTAATTAATTAAATTTGGATAAAGCTTGCAGAATTATTTGGTTTTATAACTGAAGTATTTCTCAATGTGTTTGCATGAGATTGTTGAGAACTCTGATAGTTTAAATATGTTTAGAGTTATGTCTCTTCATTATATTTTGATTAGTGTTAGTTTACAAATATGTTTGACATCTCTCTTTAAATACAAATAATACTGTCTTATTTATTTCATTTGGTCTTTCACTTTATTACTTTAGCACATTACTTGTTTTATCATTATTTGTGTTATGTATTTGTTGCAGGGATTTGTTCAGAACCAGAATCGACTGAGCAACTTGCGTGACAAGTCTATCTTGCCTGACCTGTGTGATAGTCATAAGAAGCAACTGCAGGTGATGCTGGGTAACCACAAGAAACTCAGAGAAATCAAGAAGAAATGTCGCATGGCAAAAGAAGAGTTGTCAGTAAATCTACATACAAGACTCAGGTACAATATCTGTATTCCACAACTTAGTGTTAAAAATTCAGGTAATCTTGCACATTTTTGTCACATATCAAAGTTGAGTACGGTAAGATCAAAGAATTGCTTTCTTATCCAATTACTAAAAATCAGTGTGAAGTTAATCATTTTTTTCTGTGGATTTCTTGAGATATGTTTTGTTTAAAATGTTTTTAAATATTTATTTCTAATTATGAATGTAAAATAGTTTGAAAAACATTTATGTTCTTCTTCTCTCACCATGTTTAATAGGTAAATATTTATATTGGAACTCTGTTTCTAGGTGGGTGATGTTTGTGGAGAAGAAAATCTGTGATATTGATGGCAAATTAATGATTTACCATGAAAACCTAAAGAGACTACACAAGCGGCTGGACATACTACGACAGATTCAAGATGCACCAAATGTCTATGCAGAGCTTGTTGTTGAAGTTGTCAGGAGACGCATGTTTTCAACACAGTTTCTAAAGGTTTGTGGGTTTTTTTTTGGAATATACCAAAAACAAACCCAACATTTTAAATTTTATTTTGTTTAGCTATATACACGCTAAAATTCTTAAAATATTACTGTTACCATCTTTTTTTTATATCGTTGTGTGTATTGAAACACATCAGTTGTTTAATTTTTTAGGCCTAAGTTAATTGTATGAACGATTGAAATAATTTATTTACTAAAATTCTGTCACTTTATTTAGTGGGTGGTGGTTTGAATTTTGTATTAAAATTGCATAGTTGTATTCTATATCATTGATAGTGTTTGAACCATTGAGATTCTAATATATATTTTCTTCTGCATTGTGAAACTAAACTGCATAATCTTTGAGTTTGAAGATGCCATAATTATGACAGGATTATTCCCCTTTAGTGATTACAAGTTCAGAACTAATGAAAACAAAAGCTCATGACATTTCAACAAAATGCACTTTATTAGAAAGTACTGCAGACCTCTCAAACTCGAGGCACTGGAAACCTGGACACTGAAGCCCAAAAATCCAGAGATTTTCGATAGACTTATTCATACATAACCAAGTGCTAAGCAAAATATAGTGGTCATTCTTTTGTGTAGAAAGCAATAAAAGTACAGCACGAGTTTAATAACACAACATTTAATATTCTTTGTTACAGCTCTAAAGCAATTTAACCCATGCAGTTGATGACAGTTTATGCTTTCTGCTCGGCATTATATGCTGCTGCTGCTTTCTTTGAATTCTCCAATAGCTTGTCTGTAGGGTTGAACGTAAAACCATGCTTTCTTTGAATTCTCCAATAGCTTGTCTGTAGGGTTGAACATAAAACCGTGCTTTCTTTGAATTCTCCAATAGCTTGTCTGTATGGTTGAACATAAAACCGTGCTTTCTTTGAATTCTCCAATAGCTTGTCTGTATGGTTGAACATGAAACCCTGCTTTCTTTGAATTCTCCAATAGCTTGTCTGTAGGGTTGAACATGAAACCGTAAGATTTTCACGGCTTACTGTGAGACCATGAGTCTCATGAGGTCGGCTATTGAATATTAATTAGATGATCATGCTGTAGTGTTTGTATTTTTGCTACATTGTTAAATGAACAGCACACATGTACTAATTTCAAACAAAGGCTTATATATATGGCTATGTTTGTTAGGACTAAATCAATAGTTCGACACAATCTATTCTGTTACAGAAATAGCTTATGATTCAGTTTCACTGTATGAAACAATAAACAAAGATAATACATTTTATGTTGGGATATAACAATCCAGTAGATTTTTTATTTGGCATCGCACGTGTTAGTTACCAGAAATTTAATTTTAATTATATTTTTTTTCACTTACCATTGGAAATATCTGGTGGTCTTGAGCATCGGTCCATTGTATTCTAGAACCCCTGACAGGTGCAGATGCTGGATTTCTGAAAGCGGTGGGTCCAAATTTGATGGGTGAACAGGACTGGGAAAAAATGGTTGATTTTCATGTCCTTCCACTCATAAAATGTAAAAAAAAGGAGAAAAGAGAGGAGTCTGGACTCTGCCCTCTCTGGATCTGCTCTTGATTGATATGTCACTTTCTAGCTTTTATATAAAAAATTGTTGTATGTATAGCACTGTTTTTTGGAACATACATCTCAGGAAATGTGTCCATTTTATGTTTTTCAGTGGGCAACAAATTTAGCAAAAGAATCAAGTCACCTTCATAATGAAGAAACCAAGCGCAGGCAGACATTTGTAATAGAGATGGGTTAGTTCTAATTTTATCATTATAGACTGGAGTTCCTCAATTTACACTTTGATAATAAATCTAATTAATGTTTGAAGTGTTACAAATAAAAAATAAAAACCCAAAGCATATCTTTGTGTTAAAAGCTTTTCTGAATTAATGATATGATGTACTGAGCAGTTTAAAATTCCTTTAAACAATAACTAATGACTTTATTTTTTGTATTACCGTATTCGACTGTTTAAGCGCAAATGCCCTATTAAGCATCTTGTGGCTGCCGAGCAACGTGAACTCGTCAGATGGTTTTTTTTGTTGTTAGTGCCGTTCGAAACTGACGTCAGGAGGAAAGCAGATATTTTTTTTACATTTACTTTGACATGTGGGCTTAAATGAATGACAAATAAAGGAATATTTTTTTTATCGCATTGTGTGCTAAAAACGGTCGAATACAGTATAAAAAGAAAACATTAAAGACAAAACTGTAAATATTTCTTTCAGGAAAGCATTTTCTTCAGTCCTTGTTTCATGGTTTTGAAGATACACCACCATGTTTTGCAGTGAGTATACATAGATAACAGAAAAATAATGTTAAAATTGTGCATTGACAAATGAAATTATTGTACAGTAACTTTGAAATTAATGTGGACCATTGATTGCTGTAAAATGGAAACGTTCATGGATTATTGGTTATTTATTTAATACTAGATCTCTTATAAGAAGTATGTTGTTTTTAGTTATTTGAAGTTGAATAAATATACTTACAGTAATATGATCTGTTGGACTTATTGTATGTTCCAATAGTGTTTTTTTATAACTTAAGTGTATTATATGGTTATAAGTGTCTTTCTCATTGTCAATTTGCATATCATTCATCTGTATCTAGTGAATACTACTGTCTTGTTCATGTATTTTCATGTGTTTGTTATTCTACAGACTGAGCCTCCAGCTGACTTTGATCAGTATCTGCCAAAGATTTCAGTTGCAGACATTCACTGGTTAAAAGAGGCTGTCCCAGAACTCTCAGGTGTTTTTAGGTACGTATTTGTTCTCTGGGATTATATATGTTAACTGCTTGATAGCATTTTTTGTTTAACAAGCAAACTTAGACATTGATATACTCTACTGCAAATATTAGGCTTCTTTGCAAGCAGAAGTACTAGTGACATGAACTAAATAGTCATTCTGTATTATTCACTTTTCACTGACATTTCAGTTATTTTGTTAGTTTACACTTCAACCGTCTAAAGACCTCAACAAGGCCAGTGTGAAAACACAAATTTAATTAGGTGTTTTTATTAATAAACACAAGTGAAGATGCATTCTTAATGCTTAATTTATGAAGAAGTACATAAATAAGAAAAAGTTGTAAAATCTATTTCAGAGTATTTCTTTCAACTTGGATTTTCCTGAATTGCTTCAATTTATTATTATCATCTATTATTACAGTTGATAATAGGTGCACTGGTGCTATATTTTGTTATATTATTTTAACATGGTAAACAGTAAATTTACACACACACACCCCACCCATTCCCCCCAAAACAAGACTTCTTTATATTGTCCCTCTGTGATGCATCTGACATTGGCTGTTGGTTATGTATTAGAGCTAGTTGATTAATATTAGTTTGAACTAATGAATTGGTTAATTTTTGTTGGTTTTTCAGAATTCCTGAAAGTATTCGTATACGAGAACAGATGATGCTTCATACATTAATAGGATCTGTTAGTGACAGCACTGTTCAGGGTGATGCTAAGGTTTGCACTCATCCAGTGACAGCTGGGTCATCAGCAGCCACATCAGAGATTGACATCATAAAAAGTGACTGTTCCAATCAGTTTGTGCATGTTGATAATGGAACTGTGTCTCTAGTGGATGAAATGGCTGCTTGCAGTCCTAAAACAGACATCACAATAAAACCGCAAGTTGTAGTAACATCAGATAAAACTAACTTCCCTATACCCCAAAGTCTTTCAGAAACACTTACTCAAGAAATGAGTGCAGAGGTGAAGGCTAAAGGTGAAAAGGAGAAGAAAACTAAAACCAGTTCAGTGACTAGTGATACAAAAGATGAGACCCCAAAATTAGAAAGTGGTGATACTGTAGTAAACGTTACAAATCTTTTTGCTAGTTCCAAAACGTCAGACCACTCTGATAGACTACAGTCATCAGGCGAACCAGCTAAATCTGTTGAAAGTGATATTCCATTAGGCGAGAGGAGTCAGGATAGTTTAGGCTTAAAGAAAAGTCATAAAAAGAGTCATTTGACTTTGGACACGTCACCAGATATGGAGACATCACAAGAGTTTCAAACCGCCGATTTCTATTTTGACGAATCATTACCATCATCTATGACTGATTCTCCTCCTAATAAACAAAGCGAGAAGGAAAAACGCTCAGTTGCTGAGCAGTTGATAGAAAAGACAAACACTATTCTGAGACTTGAGCAAGACCTTGCTGACAGCCATCAGAAACTGTCCTCAACCCGTGTACATATGAAATGTCTTTGTGAGAAGCTAACACAAGACCTGCCGTCGCTACGTTGCAGTTTAACATCACTGAGAGATTCCGTCAGCGAGGAACAGAGGGTGTTTCTCAACTACATAAACACAACTCAGCAGGATCTCATAACAAACACCAACATATTCCATGGACATCTTGTTTCGTCTAATAAGGAATTTATATGTAAATTGAAAGTAGACAATGATAAAGACATTTTGAGACTGAATACTGATTTAGACAGTAAGGATGAAAAGATTAACGAGTTAAACAATCAGGTTTCTTGTGTTCGTAAGGAGCTCGATGAAGCTCACAATACTGTAGAACTGACACGGACTGAAATGAATAAAAAGTATGAAGATATTGAAGCCATGTGTGATGCCCAGAAAGAGGAATTAATTCGAGAGCATACACTTGGACTTGAGGTTGAGATGGATAAACTGCGGTCTGAGTACAAATCTCAGTTGGATCAGTATGAATTAGATGTAAAACAGTTGGAAGAAAAACATTCACAAGCTCAAGACAAAATTAAACAGTTGATTTCAGAAAAAGAGCAAATTAGTGAGACTTTGACACACACATTTCTTGAACAAAAAGAAGAGATCAAGCATATTTTGCAAGAAGAGTTCCAGGAAAAAGAAGCAAAGATACTATCTGATATTCAAGAAAAATTCAACAAGGAGAAAGAAGAACATTTTGAAAAGGATAAAACAGAATTTGAAGAAAAACTGAAAAAAGAATGTCAGGAATTACAAAGCAAGTTAGCTGCTGAGAAAGAGGAAGCTTTGAAATGCTTGAAGACAGAATTAGAAATAGCACACAGGATCAGTACTGATCAGTTGACCAATAAAATGAATTCTGAAAAAGAACAGGAACTTGAACAACTTAAAAATGCTTTAAAACAAGAATATGAGGATAATACATTGAAGTTGCAAGAGAATTTTGATTCCGAGAAGGAAAAATTGCTAAGTCAGATAAAAGAGCTAGGGAAGCCTGTAGCTTCCAGCAGCGAGACACAAACTGACATGGTGGAGGTTTTGACCCTCAGTGAACATCAAGTGTTGCTCAAGGATGTGGAGCAGAAGTTGAAACAGGAAACTGAGGAGCAGATTAAAAAAGTGAGTATTTTGCAGTCTTCAACAAATGTTTCAGAAAGTGTCCAAGAAAATTGAGATTGTATCCTACATATTTAATAATAAATCTTGTAATTTTACACTAGCCCAGTCTAAAAATTCACTAGCTGGGATGGCTTTATATTAAAGTTTAAGACTTAAATTTGGTTAGAAGTGTTGCAGTTTCAATATAGGGCATTTGTCATCCTGATTTGAGATGACACATTTTTGATTGAGGTACTACAGAAAAATTGTGCTGTTTCTTGTTTGGCTATTCATTCTTGACTGGTATAACAAAGAGCATGGTATGTGCTGTCTTGTCTATGGTAAGTCGCACATAAAAGGCCCCTTGTTGCTAATAAGAAAGAATAGTCTATGGAGTGGTAGTGGGTTACTTGTGTTAACTGTTATAGATGTCAGAAATACTCTTGAGAAATAGACATGTAATAGCAACTTATTACTGGGGTGTCATTGAACATTCCTTTCTTTTCTACAATTGGTTTAGACATCAAATTTGTAAATACTTTGATCATTAATTTGTGTAAGATATTGTGGTGATCACTGTTTGATGTGTATTTGCTTAGGCCATTCAAGAAAAAGAACAGTTGTACGAAAAACAGATTGAGGATCTCAGTATACAGCTGCAACGTGAAAAGGATGACACAGTCAGTACTGTGAAGACCAGCATCATTGCAGAGAGACAGGTATTCAGTAGTGTTTGCAATAATGAGAGGTGGAGTGTTTTATAATATTCTATCAGCATTATGAAAATAGTAGATAGGTGATGCAATATTGTTACCTACTAAGTAAAAGCGAGAGGTAAGGGCATTACAGTAATACATGATGACTCTGTCTTTAGATACACTGTAGTTAAAGAATAATTCAATTAAACATGGAATGGTAGTTCATGGTATTTTGATAAAGGTATGATTTAGAAAAAATTGCATCATGTACATAGATTATTTCAGCAATTTAATATTCTTACAGGTTCACTTTAATGAAGCTGTAATCAAAGTCAGTCAAGAGAAAGATAAAATAATTGGAGAACTGAGGAAACAACACGCTGAACTGCAAAGTCTCTTAGAGGAGCAGAAAGGTAAATTATAAAACAGGTCTGTCCAGTCCTCTCCATTTCAGGAGAGTGATTTGTCATACCTTAAAATGTAAAGTTGTGAATATTTGTGGACTCGCCTTTTGATATTTTTTTTAATTCTGCTAAGTGTGAAAAATGGCAAAACAGCTCTCCTCATTTGCAATTTCTCATCTGAATATTATTGCATTACATTACTCTACTGCTTTTTCTTAATGGAGACTGCTGTCTGTGTATCGAGTGAAAACTAATTTGTTGAAAGCCATACTTGAGAAATGTCTTCCAAATAATAATATCAATACACTGTGACCCAATTTTTTTTTTTTCAAACAGAAGAATTGGAGAAGAGGTCCTCTGAAAAGATGGTGACTGATGAAACTGTGGAACAGTGTCATCATCTGCTGGTAGACCGTGATGAGAGTTTCAGGTATCCACAATATGATGTAAACAGTCTATCTTAAGTATCAGATTGATTGACACAGATCCTGCATAATTCTTGTATGGCATATACAAATTACTGAAATGAGGTCATAAGCATTATATAGGAGCAGTGCTGTTTGCTATTGTTTAATATTGTTGTTAAATGAAAAACTATTATTTCTAATTAAACCTGTATTAGTGTTGTTTTCTAAGCACATTTTTGCCATGGAATAATCTTTTACTTAGACTTCTTACAAAAGTATTGGTGTCTGTGACTGACCAATATTTTTCTTCTTCCATAGTTTTAAGGAAGCTGATTTGAAAAAAGAAATAGAGTCTTTGAAAGAGCAGATAACTCAGTGCCAAGGTCAACTGTTAACTGCCTCAATAGCACCAGCTACACATAAGGAGGGGTATGTATTTCTTTTCTTTTTTTCTATATTCTTTACATACTGGTAAAATCAGAATTAATCTACCTTTATAAATCTGTGTTTCTTTTTTAATATAAAAAACTGGGTGTTGGTTAATGGTTGTAGTAAAATATTAGAATTAAATGACAGATGAATGAAACCTAGACATTGTAAGTGGTATTACAAATTATTTTTGTGACTCTTAACTAGCTCGAATGTGTAATGTGTTGATTTCTTTATTCACTTTTATAAACAAGCCTTATGTTAAGACAAAATTAGCTAAACAGTTTTTCTACTCGTTGATAAACTCATTTACAATGTTAAGAACCAATCAGGTGTTGTATTATAAAACCTAAGTCTTCCACAAAGTCTGGTCATTTTAATGTCATGACATTGCCATACAAATAACACATTCAGGGGTTGCAATACTGCTGTCCAGACTGGTTGTGGCCAGTAAATTTAATTTCTGGCCAGGAGCTATTATGATGTTATTAGGTTTTAATAAAGTGTGCATTTTAAAGTTTTACAAGCATGGATCTAGTTCACTATGTAATGCCCGCAAATGCTAGTTTATCCTTAAAATGGTCTGAATGTAAGGTTTGTATCAGCCTATTGTGTGGAGTATGTGATCATCTATGTTGCACAAATACTGTTATCTAAAACTGTGTTGCAAAATTGTTACAACTGACATTTTCTTTACAGAGCTACAGAGGCTCACTCCTTTGACAAAATCACTGAATTGGAAACAGTAAGTGTAGTAACCCATCAGTTTAGTTAACATGCAATCAAACATTATGAAGTACAGCTTTTTCAGATTGGTTGGATTCAGAAGACTATCATTCTAACTAGTGCTCTATAACTGAATATTAAAAGTGGTGCTTTGTACTGTCGACATGTTTCTCTATAAAAGAATATTTGTTCCTAATTGGCACCTAGATTTCTATCAATGTGCATTTTTAGCGAATACTTATTGGTATTTATCTTTAAATATGTTGGCATAATTATAATTTGAAGAATTTAAAGTTTTTTACATTAATAAGATTTACACAAATCTACCATAACTGTTCTTTTTTTTTTTTTACTTTATGCCATTGGGTGGCATACTAGGATATAATCGTTTTGTTAATTATTTCTAATAGGTGCTTAAGTCAAAAGAGGAGGAAATAGCAAACCTTCAGAGCAGAGTGGTATGTAGTATTCCCTTTTTTTTAACACAGTTTGAAAATAATTTTCAAACCTCTATAAATTTATCTGCAGTTAATTATGGAAGTTTTTTTTAGCCCGTTTCTCCATCTTGAACTTATTGTTTGGCATTATGATTGAAAATATCAGAAATGTAACTTACACAATACAAACATTTACACAAAATCAATCTGTTGTTAGAAAAAATTAACGGTATTCACCTTTTGGCATCACATTACGTTTCCTGTATGGAATCTATTGTTGGTATAAGATATGTTTAAAAATTGCTGCACTTATTTTTGGAGAGTTCTTGGTCTCAGTGTAATAAGATTTGTTTTAATGTAGGCCTGTAAAGAAAATGGATTTTTAACAGAGAACTGTTAGAAATGGATATGATCATTGACAAAAATTTAGGAAATACGTGAACTTGAGCTTTGTATTTAGAAATTATTAAATTTATTTCAGATGGCATTATCGATGTCAGCTAGCACCCGAGCTATTGCACAAGACAAAGTGTCAATCACCAGGTTTGATTATCTTCATTTGTCACTAGAGATCATTCATTTTGTTTTTATTAATGGGGGTGGGAGTGGAGTATGTCTACAGTGTATAAATATGTGTGAATGGTGCGAAGACCATTCAGATGCAGTTTGTTTTTAAACATTTAGAGTTTCAGTTTTTATTATTCTGTTTTTTGTTTGTTTTGCAGTTGCAGTGTTGGAGACTTGGTGCTACTGTGTCTAGATGAAAGACATGACCAGTATGTGGTGTTTACCATTGGAACCACTCTTCATTTCCTTCATACAGAATGTCTTGAGCCTCTTGGTCTCAAAACAGGTCATGATGTTTTTGTATTTATTAATGTAAATGAGTCAGATATTATATTGGTTTATTTATTGTGCAAAGCAGTGCCATACCACTTGCTTATCAGACTGGTTTGGGTTGTAATCAGTCTTGCTTTACCATTTTCAATGGTGCAGTGGTTATGCTATCAGACTCATGGCTGGTAGGTACTGGGATCAAATCTCAGTCAAGGCATGGCATTTTTAATCTCAGTATTGGCTCCAACCCAGAGTGAGTGCTCCGCAAGGCTCAGTGGATAGATGTAGACCACTTACACTGACCTGTGGTCCACAACTGGTTTAACAAAGGCTGTGGTATGTGCTATTCTATCTGTGGAATAGTGCATATAAAAGATCCCTTGCTGTTTATCGATAACACTAACCTGTCCTGGACAGACAGCACAGGAAGCTGAGTTGTGTGCACAAGACAGCATGCTTGAACCTTAATTGGATATAAGCACAAAAATAAATAAACCGACCAACTTGTCTTGCTTTTGTGACAATACATTTAAAATTATATTGCACCTCCTTAGCATGAGTTGTCTTTTGGGATATTTCCTACCCATGTGTCATTTTACAATTTGTAAGATTTAATACAAACTCATTTCATTTTATAATGTTTTAACAGGTCATGGTGAAAGTCGCAAATCATGGGTGCTAGCTGAAATTATTGAGAAAGAGTACTGCCAAGCAAAAAAGGTATATACTTATGGGTTTTTGGTGTTCTTGTAACATATAGTCTTTCAAATGGAAATAAGTGCCATTTCATTTACTTTTGATTGTTTTCTGTACCCATTTAAAAAAAAAAAATCGTATTTTATAAATATTTACTAAATAACACTCTTCATTTGCAAATTTTTCAGCCTCAGAATCGATTCAAAGTTCCAGTTGGTACAAAATTTTATCGTGTGAAAGCAAAACCATGGGTCCGTGAACAGGCTCGTCGAGAGACATCAAGTCATGATGCAAGTTCTGCTTCTTAAATTTTCAGAAAGCCAGAAAAATGTATTAATTTCAACCATACCAGCAGTTATGCAGTTGATAATTGATAGTGTGTTAAATCTTTCTTTGGAGGTGTTTTTATTATTATTATTGATATCGTGGAACAATTTCTGTATTTTCTTGTTTGTCATGAAGGGTCTACAGAAGGCTGTTTTATCTGTCCTTTTCATAGAGTTCATGATTTTTATTGATTGAAAGGTTTGATTTCTTTTGGGTTTTGTCTAGGGCTTTTATAACTGGTACAAAAATATCATTTGTGAATTACTGGTGTACCCATATTATTTGGGAGTTACTTTTATACCCAGATGACTGTATGAATATCATTAGCAATCTTCCAATGTTAAAAATGGACATACTGTTATTGTATGTTGTCATTTCAGTTCAATGCATACTACATTTTCTTTTTGTAACATCTAAACTTATTTAGGTTTTCTAATACAATTTACTGACACATTACTTGCATTTGTCACCATTGTCTTTTAGTCAAGATTTCTCAATTATTAAATATTTGCAAGTATTTTTATTTCAGCTGATCTGCTTAAAAAGGAGATTATTAATAAATGTACATATTTATACTTAGTTCACCATTATCATCTAAAACCTCTATTTAAATGTTTCATTGTCTGCATTTTAAAAATCATTTGCACTGTGAGATTGCCTTTAGGCAAGTGATCTCAATTTAATGTAATGTGGTGAATGTGGCAATTCATTAATAACATTTTAAAATGAAACCCAGTATTATTGAAGAAATGGGTTATTTTGTTGGGCAGCATACTTTTATCATAAACCAGTCATTTAAGGAAAATTACTATCTTTTCTGTCAGTCAATTTGTCCTTTACAGGCAGAACCATACATTTTTGAAGTGGGGGAGAGTGATAATATGTTGTGGTCTTTAACAAATCAATATTTTAAGGATTTTTAATATTGAAGCAGGGTCTAGGGGTTCCAGTATTAGTTACAACCAAATTATGATGGGGATAAAAAAAAAGGAGGGGCATGGGCAGACACACTAGATACACTTATTCTTCTTTTGACTTGATAGTTTTCATTAAAGATCTGATATATCATATGATTTATATTCATAAAACTTGTGCAGGGTTATTCTCTGAGGTTTACATCTTATACTTCACTAATTTATAGCAAATGGTTTGGAAACTTTATTCTAAAACACACATCATGACTAAACTTTGTCAGTGAAACACAGAGTCAGCAGGAGTCTTGATTATAAAGTAAAAAACCAGAATTAATATGACTGCATTTTTGTTGAAAACAGTTTGCTTGAGTTGTAATTAAATTATCTTTACTAATTATCATTAGTTATTAGCACTAAGTATTACGAATCTTATCGATTTTGAGGTTTAAAGGAAAACATCCATAACCACTTTGTTGTAACATTCTACATATTTTTATTAATGGACACTGTTAAATAATTTTATATTGGGAAACTGTAAATATTCTTGATGAATTAGATTTGTTTTCTAAACATTTTACTTTCCATAACCTCTTCACCAAGTAACACGAGTGGACAACACTCAAGTGATAGTCTGTATTGTATTGATGTTAAAGTAAGAAGAACATTTTTGTGGTTAGTTTTTGTACATTTATCAGAAGAATCGTATTTCTTTTGGAATTATAAAACATTGATTATTTTTGTTTGATTCTTTGTGAAATAAATATGAAAAATTGCATAAAAATTGTTTAATACACAAAAGTTTTAACAAGCTAACTCACAATATAAATGACAGAAAAAGATTTTTGCAAAAAAAATTCAGTTTGATAGAACCTATTTCATACCTTGATGCATTTTTTTGTTTAAAAATATGTTGTGGTATTTCATAAATCAAAATGTATGTGTTGATTTTATTTAATTTACCTGTAAAATATTTTCATGGGTGTGGTTCAAATCATTTTTTTTTCTAGCTTTTGTTGTGTAAATGTTGAAATGCCTTACACAAGAATAGATAAATGTTGAATAAAATCCAAAACAAATAACTAACATGCATACTTTATCGCAAGCTAATAATAGAAAGTGAGACTTTAGGTTTGTGAAAAAAAAAAATATTTATAGATACAATGTGCATTAACATGAATTATCTTTAATAGGTTTTACAGATGTCAGTATGAGATAAATATATTTTGATATATCAAAACAGTCGATCTGTTGTGCAAACATTAAGTAATAAAATTACATAAAGTAATTTAGATATGTGTATTATAGTAACAAACTGATCTAAAACAGTTTCTATTACAAAAAATTTCAAAATATGTAAGATGACAATTAGTGCCAAAATTATATAATTACTAAACTGGATGTACTGGGCCGGATTTAAACTTTGAGGGTCCCTCAACACAGAAATTAAATTACATGACAAAAAAAAAAATGAACTCAAATTAATAAATAGTACTAATTTTATAATTATTACCTTTTTTTTTAAATAAAGGAAGTCCTTAGTCTGTTGGGGCCCTCTGCCCCCTTATAAATCTGGCCCAGAGTATGTACCATACCTGTGTGTATAGTCTTAAAATCATTATTGGCAATGTTTTTAATTGAAATGCAAATTATATTTTAAATTAAATTTAGCACAATATATACTTTGTCAGAGTAGATTTAGTTGTGTGTTTAAATTAGGATTTTGTCATGATACATATTGTAATAGTGTAATAGTTTGAAATTGGCTAAATATCAAAATAATTTTTTTACTAATCTAAGTTACTAATCCATCGTAATACTTTTCCTTTTAAAAGGTTTATTGAATTGTTTATTAAATAAGAACAGTTTTTCACAGTTAATGGTATCAGTAAAAAAAACACAATTAAAAACATCCTGTTCTGAAATATTCTTTATCTCGCCTCCATGTAAAATTCTTTAATCCCATTGGTTGTTTGCTGGTTGACAAAAACCTTATACCCCTGTGGGTGAAGTTAATTTTTCTTATACCCTGTCTGTA